>PVIU01027261.1:0-20799 GCA_004026605.1 Ondatra zibethicus | reverse complement strand
GACATCATCTTGTTCTATAGCCCAGGACAACCTTGAACTCTTGCTCTTCCTGCCCCAGCCTCCTGAGATCTGGGCTCACAGCCTGCCCTACCATACTAAGGTTGTTTATATTTTGGACTGATTGGGAGTGTAGCATCTGATGGATAGAGAACACCTCTAGTGGAGAATCATACACTTTTCTTTTTAAAACAGAATCATGCATCTAAAATTATTTAAGAAATACTGGCTCTTTCTTGAAATTATTCGAGTAAGCCTGAGTATCAGGTTGACAGATGGAGGGGTGTCCAGGAGATAGCTCAGACCACAGTAACAGGATAAATGTGCCTCAGAGTTGCTGGGGTTGCCTGCCATACTGTTGATCATTTGATGGGGAAATTCTTCCAAAGTATTCTGAAAGGTTGACCACTTCCTGCAGTGTTCTGCCTGCCTCATTTCTCAGAACTGGGTTGCTTGCCTCACTTTTGTAGCCTTGTGATGTTGTCTTGTGACCCCACCCCATGCGCCACAGATCCAGTTCCCGGTGATGGCGTGGTGTTCTTCCTCATAGGTACCACGAGATCAGTGTGGTGCTCATGTGTTTTGTGCTCCCTGCACTGGTGCCCTGGTACTTCTGGAGAGACTGTGGAGTTCCTACTTCCTGGCTTCCATTCTCTGATACACCATTGCCTTCAATGGTACTTGGCTGGTCAACAGCGCTGTCCACATGTATGGACAGCGGCCCTATGACAAGCATATCAGCCCTCAGCAGAGCCCACTTGTTGCTCTGGGGGTCATTGATGAGTAGGATGTTGAGAGCCAATGGGAGAATGGCAGTCAAGATGTTACTGACTTTGTGGGAGGGAGGGTTTTATGGCTATAAGAAAGAGAGTAGAGGGGTGTGGAGAAATTAAACTTTGGCCTTGGCATCCTAGCTCTTAAACAAGCTGGGCGAGTTCTCTGCTGTATGGTTTTTCTTATCAGTTAGATGGGAATAGCAATGCCTCCTCATAAGCATACAAACTGCTCAGTGTAGTTCTGGAGCACAGAAGATGATCTATAAATGGTACAACAGTTACTTTCATCATGAAAATTTCCCACAGGAGAAGCAGCAATTGCTTTTCTCTCAAACAGTCCTGACTACTCTAGACTGGTCTATCCAATCATTTGTCAGGAAAAAAAAAGTCTTCAGCAGGCAGTGGCAAGAAAGCAGGCTCATGGGACCACAAGTAGCTAAAAGTAAAGCCAGTGTAGAGTCCAAGTTAGGTTACATCCTGGGTCCTCCATTTGCTCTCTGGGTAGGGTACTATCTAACTCCTCAACATTTTGTGTTCTTATCCATAACAAGACAACAAGTAGCCGTTCCCTCCTCCCTGGGTCACTGGAGGGTGAGGTGAGTTAATACACAGTGCTTAGCATGAAATAGGCCTTCTGTGGCAAAGTTTTCGTGCCAGCTTTATGGTCTAAGGTGAGTTACTTGTCCCTCCTGTATGTGTCTGTGCTTGTTTTAAAACAGGGATAATCATGGCCGTTAGCTGAAAGGCATGAAGGTAATCATTGTTACCATGGAGCCCTCAGTGCTGTGCTCAGCATGCAGTAAGTGACTCGTAACTGTTAGCTGCACCTCTCCAGATGCAACTTGGCCTCTCGGTAAAGCTGAGCATCAAGCAGAGATCAAGCCAGCAAGGGAAGCTCTACCACTGAGTAGGAACTCTCTCTGTCACTTGGTGGTGAGCTACTGTTACCGGTTCATCAATCATCCAATTGAGATCCTGGGGATCCTGTGGTCTTGTCAACTTGTGTTGACAGCAACTATATAATATGGAATAAACACAAGCTCTAGCTGCGCAGTGACTAGGTGGGAGGGGGAAAGGGCTTTAGAGCGCAGAAGGAATTTTCTCCTCTCTGCTGTTTTTCCCTCTCTCTTTGTATCTTGAGTGGGCTAAAGCAGAGGAACCCTACCCAGTATCAGTTCTGGGCACAAATGGAAGTGGGGGACAGCATAGGCTACCATGTCTTCTAGAGGCACATGTGGGTCAGGCAACCATGGCTGACCAGCATGGCTATGACACAAGTCCTCAAGAGCTAGACATTGACTTGAAGTCTACCCAGACCAGCAGTGAAGGTTCAGGTAAAAAATAAAAATAAAAATAGTAACTATAATTAAAAATAATAATCATGAAATGATAAGTGAGGACTGAGGGGGGGAGTTTGAGCTTCTCCACAGTTAAGAGTCATCACTGTGTAAGCCTGTACTCCACTCTTATGCCCGAGAGAAATGAAAATTATGTCTTCAAGAGACACAAATGCTCACAGCAACATTATTCACAGCAACTAAAAAGAGGGAAAGACCCTAAATAACAATCAACTGACAGAGAGATGTGTACATGTTTTACAGCCACATAATGCAATACTATTCACCAATAAAAAAGAATCAGGTTAGGCTGTGTGCTGTGACCCAGATGAACTGTGAAAGCACTGTGCTAAGTGAAAGAAGTCAATCATGAAGGACATACTTCATAATGTCATTTACATAAACTGTCCAAAACAGGACTGGAGAAATGGCTCTGCCTGTAAAACCACTGGGTGTGCACACAGACAACCTGAATTCAATTTGTGAACCCATACCAGAAGGAGAGAATTGACTCCCTAAAGTTACCCTCTGACCTCCACATGGGCGCCATGGCATGTGTACAATCCCATCTCTCTGCACACACAAATACACAGTTACAAACAAAATGTCTATAGCAGTCTAAGGCAGTCAAGTGTATAGAGAAAAAAATAGGGCCAGTAGGGATTGATAGGAGTTTGGTGGTACTAAGGAGTATGGGGAGGGTAGAGAAAGGGGGCTGGGGTGGTTATTGAGGAATACTGAAAATGTCCAACTCTATGAAAATTCTTAAAATCATTGTATTTGGTACTTTAGAAGCAAGAATTCTGTGAATTATAACTCGATGAAGCTCTTTCTTAAAGGAAATGAACTGTTCATGAGGAAATGAAAATTAAAACTAAAATGAGACAGTGCTTTGCTTTAGTTAGAATGGCTGTTCTCAAAAAGACGGAAGATTAGTGTTGGCAGAAATGAGAACCCTTGCACAGTGTTGGGGAACCTCTCTCTCTCTCTCTTTCATTGTCTCCTTTCCTTTCTTCCTTTCTTCTTTCCTTCCTTTCTTTCTTTCTTTCTTTCTTTCTTTCTTTCTTTCTTTCTTTCTTTCTTTCTATTTTTTTCCATCCTCCTTCTCCTCCTCCTTCTGTAAATGAGTGTAGCCACTGTGTGTACCACGATTAATAAAAACCTAGAGTCAGATTTTGGGGTTCAACCTGAAGGTCAGAAAAGCAAAGCAGCCACTGGCTCTCACCCCTACCTCAGTCCAAAATGGTGCTCCTGCCTCCAGGAATCTCAGAATGAGACTGTGTGAGCGCTGTCTCCTCCCATGTTATAATCCTCTGTAGGGCTGGGATTAAATGCATGCACCACTGGGACTAAAGGCCTGCACCGCCTGGTTTCTATGACAAGCTAGTTTGGTTACTGGGATTAAAGGTGTGTGCCACCACTGTCTGGTCTGTAAGGCTGACCAGTGGGGCTGATCTTCAAGCAAACTTAATTCATTAAAATACAAATGAAATGCCACGACAATTGTGGAAAACAATATGAAGGTGTTTTAAAGGTTAAAAAGCAGAATAACCACGTGATCAAGTGAGTCTACAAGTGTGTGTTTATCCAAAGGAAATGAAATAATCCCTGAGGAGACATCTGCACCCCATGTTTAAGGAAGCACTGTTCACAGTAGCAGGACACTGAGTGGACGTTCACCAAAGGAGGGCTGTCCCAGACAAAATGCTGCATGAGTGTGTGATACACAGTGTTCTTAAGCCTGAATGGAGAAGGGGAAACTGTTATATGCAGCAAACTTGAAGGCTGTAACACTTAGGTAAGTATTCCAGGCACAGAAAGACAAAAGCTGCAGCATCTTGTATATTTGTTGAACCTCAAAAAGTGGAACTCAAAGAAGCAGGGAGAAAAACCGGGTCACAGGGTACTAGAAGATGTAGGGTGCAGTGAGACAATGCTCTTGTACCCTGTAATGATTTGTCACTTGTATTGGTTTAATAAAACACTGATTGGCCAGTAGTTGGGCAGGAAGTATAAGTGGGGTGACCAGAATAGGAGAATTCTGGGAAGAGGAAAGGCTCAGTCTGCAGTCGTCACTCAGACACAGAGGAAGCAAGATGAGAATGCCTCACTGATAAAAGGTACCAAGCCACGTGGCTAACACAGAAAAGAATTCTGGGTTAATTTAAGATGTAAGAGTTAGTTAATAAGAAAGTCTGAGCTAATAGGCCAACCTATTTATAGTTTATAATTAATGTAGGTCTCTGTGTGTTTCTTTGGAACTTAACGGCTGTGGAACCAGGCAGGAAAGAAACCTCAATCAACAGTAGGGAGGGTGAGAGGTATTGAAACACACACACACACACACACATACACACACACACATCCCACCAGATAAAAGAACTCCATTAAAAAGATCTGCATATAATATGTTGTTGACACCATAATCACCATATTATATTATACAAAGAAAGGCGGCCCCGAGGGAGCAGCAACCTTTCTGCCCTTCACACTGGAAAGCTAATCTTGCTGCGGCTGAACAACTGTTGGTATTTTCTGTTCTACTTAGCCTGCCTAGCAACAAAGTGAATGTTTCTGAGGGCTGGAGCCAAGCCCTTTGCCCAAATGCACAGTCTGAAACAGCCTTATACAAGGAAGACCCTAAACACTAATAGAACTTCTGTGCAGCCTCATATATTATACAAATATGGTGATTATGGGTGTCAACAAAGTATTGTGTTCTTAAAATTGTTGGTAGTGGTTTTTTAGCTTCTACCACACAAACTAAGTATGGAGGGAATGTATAGGCTAATCAGCTCAATTCGGTCATTCTACAATGCACATATATTTTCAACATATGTTGTCATATGTGATACTTACATTTTTGTTATTTAAAAAAATTAGTAGAAGAAAGACAAAGAAAATCGAATGAGCGAAGCTCTTAGGTCATGAAGATGACTCTTTGGGAGCCATGTGGAGGACAGCTCAGCGGGAGACGGGATAATGTTCAGAGGATTGGATCTGTAAAGGCGCAGGTCTGCAATTCCCTCACCTCTCTGAACATTTTCACGCCTCCCACCCGAGCTTGAAGGAAGTCTTCCTGTGATCATTTCCGCCCACAGAGACTACTTTCCTTTTATGAACACATGTCGAAATAATGACCTATTGTCAGCCTCATGGCATTTACCTTGAGAAAGGCGGCCCCGAGGGAGCAGCAACCTTTCTGCCCTTCACACTGGAAAGCTAATCTTGCTGCGGCTGAACAACTGTTGGTATTTTCTGTTCAACTTAGCCTGCCTAGCAACAAAGTGAATGTTTCTGAGGGCTGGAGCCAAGCCCTTTGCCCAAATGCACAGTCTGAAACAGCCTTATACAAGGAAGACCCTAAACACTAATAGAACTTCTGTGCAGGCATCTGTGTTTGTGGCTGCTCAGTTAACAGCACTCAGGGAACACAGCCAGTCTAGACGTCCATCAGCAGATGGATAAAGAAATGTGGTCCTCCAGGATTTATCCTTAGTGCATGAACTGGCATTTTGGAACCCATTCCCTATGAGGGATACCTTGCTCAGTCTAGATACAGGGGGGAGGGGATCTTGATCCTGCCTCAAAGTGATGACTCCCCAAGGAAGGCCTTACCCCCCACCTGAGGAGTAGATGGGGTGTGGAGTAGGGGGAAGGTGGGGAAAGCAGAAGGAGAGGAGGGGAGGGAGGGGAAACTAGGATTGGTATGTAAAAAAGTTTGTTTAAAAAAAAGAAAAAAGAAAGAAATGTGGTCCATATACACAGTGAGATTTCATGCAATGGCAAAGCAAGGTGAACTCATGATAGTCACAGGAAAATGATTGGAACCATGCATTATGATAAGCAAAGCAGGCTAAGCTTAGAAAGACAAGAGTCACATATTTTATATGTAGAATCTAGATTTAAAATGATATGTGTGAACAGATGTGTGTTTATGTACATGCCATTCATAAAACTAGAAAGGGGATATTGGGGGGATATTTTAAGGGAGGGAGGGAGGGAGGGAAGAGAGGGAGGAAAAGGAGCAGGCAATTGAGGACTTTCAATAAGAAAGCAAAGAGTGAACTAACAGGAAGTGAGGGGACCAGCTAGAGCAAGACAGAGGATAGAAGAGAAGGCAGCGAGGGAGGGGGAACCATTGAGAATGAAATAATGGCACAAATGTATGAAGATGTTATAATGAAAAACACTACTCTGCACCCTTCATCTTCCAGGGGAAGGCTTCCACAATTACCACCACACCTTTCCCTTCAACTACTCTGCCAGTGAATTTGGCTTAAATTTCAACCCAACCACCTGGTTCATTGACGTCATGTGTTTCCTGGGACTTGCCACCGACCTCAAATGGGCTACCAAGCAGATGATCGATGCCTGCAAAGCCAAGACAGGGGATGGCAGTGTCTGAAGCCTTCTGAATGCTGTCCACAATGGCTACCATGACAACTGACTAGCAGCTTTTGTCTCTACAGTTCTCTTGCTCATTGGCTTGTAGGAAGGGGTAGGAAGGGGGAGGGGTGAAATATATATGAACTGGGAAATTTTATTTGTCTCAGACAATGTCAACTATAACTATCAATGCTGTGGGGCAATGGTCTGTACCCTGTATTTTAAATAAACACTGATTGGCCAGTAGCCTGGCAAGAAGTATAGGTGAGGCAACCAGGCAGGAAGTAGAGTGGGGTCAAGGAGAATTCTGGGAAGAGGGAAGTTTCAGTCTGCAGTCACTCAGACAGAGAAGAAGCCAGACACAGAGCAAGCAAGATGTGACTGCCTCACCGAAAAAGGTACCAAGCCACGTGGCTAACACAGATAAGAATTATGGGCTAATATAAGTTATAAGAGTTAATAAGAAGCGTGAGATAATAGACCAACCAGTTTATAATGTAACCTCTGTGTGATTTCTTTGGGACTTGACTGCGGGAACCAGGCAGGACAGAAACCTCAGACAACATATCGATGAAAGATATGAGTCAACATTAAAACTATGTTTCACTGTTAGAATGTGGATGTGTGATTTAGCCACTGAAGCTGTGTCATCAAATACACAGTGTTATGTATATGTGCTCACATATGTTAAGGACAGGATGAACACGGAATTGTGTTCATGTGTCCCCAGAGAGCATTTGATTTCCTTCTTGCTCATGAACACAGCGTTGCTTCTAATCACATTGTCTGAAGGAGCAGAGAGGCAGGGCGAAGCCTCAGCGGTGAGTGACAGCAGGGCTCCTGGCCTACAATTTACCGTGCTGTGTACGGTACAAGAAAAGGTAAAAGGGAAAGATGGAGCAAATGGTTCTCAAAGCTGGGTGCGGTGGCCACACCTTTAATCCCAGCGCTCGGGAGACAGAGGCAGGCAGATCTTGGTGGTTTTGAGGCCAGGACAGCAAGGACAACCAGGACAGCCAGGACTGTTACACAGAGAAACCCTGTCTTGAGAAACCAAAAGAAAGAAAGGAAAAGGAGATATGTCATAGTATAAGTGTTGTTCCACTGTCTTTGCCTTAAAAGAGATTGTGTTTGGGGCCAGTGAAGTGGTCCAGAGGGTAAGGGGGTAGCAGCACTTGCTGAGTCTGATCTTGGGATCCACATGGCGAAAGAAGAGAACTGAATCCCACAAACTGACCTCTGACCTGCACATATGCAACATGGTACGAGCACATGTGAGTGCATGTGTGAACCTGTGCACCCAGATGCGTGCATGTGCACACATACAGTCACTTGTGTGCACACACAGTAAATAAGCATAACCTTAAAATGTTTTTAAAGGGTGTGTATTCACTGCTCAGCCCACGCTATAAATCAATGCCTATTTAGATGTTTGATTTTCTCTTTGCTGTTGCCATTTAAAAGGTGTATAACTCAGACATGCCAGGCATCAAATTAAACACAAATTAAGCCTTCATTCTACTGTTTATACACCTAATTTGTATTCTAATTGATCTCAGCCACTGATGCATGTTACTTTAGCTACTTCTACTAAATAAGTGTATTAATTTTCCACACCAGGCCATCACCACTTAATAACCAACGGTTCATCTGGAACTCTGTGTTTACTAATGTGTCATGTACATGTGGCCATCATTGATTTCGCAGCAAAATATAAAGTGATCATCATGTAGCTTCTAGATTAGAACAATTTTGTATGTTAATTTGCTTTGTAAGGAGCGTGTTGAATCAATGGGACAGCATGCCTGTTGTGTTAGATGTGAGGGCAAAAGAAAGGCTCAGTCATGTTGGCATCAGGAAAGGTCCAAGACAACGTCAGGAAAGATATGGGGCTTAAAATTTAAACTTTTAGAAAAGGACATGCCACACCAATTGGAAATTATCATGATGAAGTTGCTCATCTAGCAGGTGTTATTTGACCATCAGTAATGTGTAAACCATAAGCAATTTATAATAAATGACTATTAATTCATGTTCTTGTCTGGATATTTCCATGTTACTTAGGGAGCTCTGGATGCTTGGTGGTCTCTTACACTTGACAAACTCTAGGCTACCAACTGCCTCGAGGCCCAGCATTGCCCATCCCATCTGCCCTTCGGCACCACTGGGGGAAAAGTTGGCGTGTCTGTGTAGGATGGGGACCCCAGTGGTGATATCATTCACTTCTTACCTGCCAACACAAGCACTCACTCTATTTTTAGCTAATAAATAGGAACCTGCTCCTGCCTGTCACCAAGAGGAGCTTGGGCATCTGTTTCCTCAGGGCTCTAGTACTGGTGATCAAGAAGGGGAAGGGGTTCATGTTCTTGCCCCCACTTCTTAGACATCAACTCTCCATCCTCTGTCCCCAACAGGAGCCCCTGACATCAAACATAGACTTTTTTTAGCCTGTAGTTGAGTGGATTCCAGCCATCCCTGGTACCAGACCGGATCTCACCATGTCTACCCTTGGATCTAGCCATGGCATTTTTCAGGTGTTTCTCTTTGCTATCTATCCCACGTTGCTAAAATCAAGTATGGTATGTCCTTGTCTTCCAGGAAGAGTCTGCATCAGCATGCCTTGATGAGAGACTTTCTGTGACTCTTTGAGCCCTCAGATAGTAAATGCACTTGTCCATCAATAAGACAGCGTTACATTGGGAGTAGCTACTTGAAATCTCACCTCACCCAAGGAGGTTATTTTCCTACTGGTCCAACTAAACCTAGAGGCTCATGCCTCTACATCTGAGTGGCATCTCCACAGAACCTGTGAATGCTGCTGGACTGGCAGGGGTTGGAGGAAAAATTGGACAGAAGATAGATCACCGTAATGTCATCAGTATTGACGTTCCCAATACCACCTAAAAAAGCCCTAGAGAGTTTGCTGCAGAGTTTGAAAGGGTCAGCCCAAGGCAGAGGATCGGTCTCCATGCCCTCTCTTTACCCTCCCTTGCCTACACTGCTTGCTGCAGAAGTGCCCATTTCTGAACCTAATCAGGAGGAACTGAGGGAAGAAGCCCCAGCCGTGTATGTCCCTGGGTGGCATGGTGACTACACAGAGCCAGCCTGGGATGGCAGAGCCATCGATGTTCTTCATATTCTCTATTCTATTGCCCGCCAGCGGCAGGGTCTGTAGAAAAGCCCACTCTGCAAAAGAGGAATCAAGCCAGTCTCTCTCCGAGGTCCTCTAAGTCCTAATATTCATCAGCAGGAATAGAGATAAGAATTTTTATGACTTCTTTTTTTTTAAAAAAAATTATTATTTATTAGGTATACAGCATTCTCAGTATTCTGTCTACATGTATGCTTGCAGGCCAGAAGAGGGCACCAGATCTCATTACAGATGATTGTGAACCACCATGTGGTTGCTGGGAATTGGAAGGGCAGGCAGTGCGAGCGCCCGCCCCTTTCTGGAACCTGGATGGTCAAAACTAACAAAAATCGTTGCGTCTTCTTGGGAATACACAGACTGAGGCTGAAGGAATCCTGCTTGATGGAGACATACATCTGTATTTTGTTCATTCCCCAAATGTGATGAAACAATAGTAACCCGCCAGGAAAAACTACCTCGTGAGCCAAGCACCGCAGGGTGTCCTGCCACAGTGCGGCATAAAGACAGCAGCAGAGAGGAGTGGCGCGGCTCAGACACAAGCTGCCAACGGGGTGTAGAGGGAGGATCCACAGGCCGGAAGCCTCCAGGCCTGATTTTGGTGTTCACTAGTTGGGATCTGTCATTCTGGAATTCTCTCTGTGTGAAGAAGCCTCAGTACTGAAGAGCAGCTGTGTGTGTTGGTCCGTGTTCAGCACAGTGACGAAGTACCCAGTACACAGCTTAAAGGAGCCATTTCTATTTTGACTCAAAATTCCCAACAGCAGAACGTCAACAAGTGTCCCGGCAGAGTTGAGTCAGGGCATCTGAAGGGATACCTGCATCAGAGGTGTGTCCCCAGGGACCGACATTCTCCATCCAGGCCCCACCTCCTCATTTACATACTCTATCAATTTCTGAATCCACTGAGGAGGGTGAAGCCCTGCGGTCCATTCACTTTTCCAAACCCACTGACTGGCCACCAAACCTTTACCACAAGAGCCTTTGGGGTGCACGTCACCCCCAAACCATAACACTGTGTCACCCAGCAGAGTCTTTTTTCTCTGAAACCCTGGCTCATCCCTGTGCCTCACATTGTTCTTATCGCGGGGTTCAGTTGGGAGCTAGGATGGCAGGACTGGTGAGGAGGGAGGTCAAAGCTCATGAACAAGTAACTTTGTTTGGGGTTACTCGTGTGTGGTTCATTTCTTTATTTCAGTCCTGTCCCCAGGCACAGGGACAATGACGTAAAGCTGTGTCCTCATTGGCTGATGATGGGAAATTGAAGGAAGCACACATCCCACTCTAAACTCTGTGATCCTTTGTTTAAGTTTCCAAATTTTCCAGGAGTCAATCAAACTCCTTTCCTCTACGTCACAGAAGCGTTATAAATGAACTGGAACCTTCCTTCCATGCTCTTTCTGCCATTCCCCTGCGGATCTCCATGCCTGAGGCCCCACCCCAGCCCCACCCCTGGGAATATCCCTGATTTCTAAATGTGCAACATCAGACTTCCTCTTGGGAGGAAGTCCTGGTCTCGGGCACCTGTGAACAAACCTGGCAGGGAAGAAATGGGGCGGCTCCGCCACAGCCTTCAGCCTTCTTTCTTCCTCTTGCCCTCCACACTCTCTCTGACCCCATGTGTGGAAGGGCAGCCAGCCATGCCGCCATGGTGACTGTCTGACAGGAATTTAGAGCTCTTAGGAAGACCTTGCCCTGTGTTGAAGGAGGGGCCTCTTGTTGGTTCCCTGCTACCCAGAACCGAAGTAATCACACAGAAACCTTATTATTTAAATCTCTGCTTGGCCCTTTAGCTCTAGCTTCTTATTGGCTAACTCTTAAATCTTTATTTAACCAATCTCCACTAATCTGTGCATCACCACGAGGCCATGGCCTACCAGGAAAGTTTCAGTGTGTCTGCCTCTGGCAGCGGCTCCATAGCTTCTCTCTGCCTCTGCCTCCTTTCTCCCAGTATTCAGTTTAGTTTCCCCAGCCTACCTAAGTTCTGCCCTATTAACAGGCCAAGGCAGTTTCTTTATTCACCAATGGTGTTCACAGCACACAGAGGGGACTTCACATCAGCCCTGAGAAAGGGCACCCTTGCTTTCAGCCCCTGACCTGTGTTTTTGAGAAAACAAGCCTTGGGTTACTTGTCCATGTCATTCACAACTTAGGGTCTATCTTGTAGTTCCCACCCTTCTATTTTTTCTCCTCTATGAGGCAACATGAAAACGTGGTTATTGGCAGAATCGTCAGAAGTTGCTTTTGTGCCTGTTCCATCCATGGAAAATGCAACAGGGCTTGACCTGAATGAGGTGTAGTTACTTTTACTACCGAATTTTAGGTTCACAGCCCTGGGCTCGGGGATCTTTGTGTAGATGGTGAGTGAACAGGAACAGGAAAGTCTCCCATCAGCTCCTTGGCTCTGCAGTTGCTGCTTACAAATGCAAGAGCAGCTCCGCCAGACTTGATGGAGCTCCCTTCACTTCCGCCTCGGAACTAAAGGGCACTTATGCGGCCAGCATCAGAAAGTGCTTCTTCCAGAGGTGAGTGCAGTGAGTGCATCCATTTGCACGGTCCTCTGCAGTTCCTGCTACTGAGTGGCTTATAACAGGGTCAGACAAAATCCTGAAATTGAGGGTCTTACAGTGTACACATTTCCATTACAGCCAATGATGTGGTGGTGGTGGGGTGGTCTCAACATGGATGCTTTGATCTTGGTTTGATCTTGAGATGATACATGGTATCGAGGCACTATCTAAAAATAGAGGACCTTGATTCTATGTGTAATGACAGGGGTCTAGATCAGCCTTAAGATACTGAAGACAAAACGGCACTTAATTTTTTTCTAAATTTATTTATTTTATTCATGTATTTTGCTTGCGCATATGCATGTGTGTGTACCAGGTGTGAGCCTGTGCCTTCAGAGGTCAGAAGAGGGCATTGAATTCCCTGGAACTGGAGTTACAGATGGTTGTGAGCCACCACAGGAGTGCCAGGAACCAAACCTGAATCTTCTGCAAGAGCAACAAGTGCTCTTAACTGCTGAGCCATCTCTCCGGCCCCGTCACTTCCATGTGGTTCTGTTTGTAGTACAGTCCTGAACTCCGGCCCATAAGGACACTCTTAAATTGTTGGATGCAAATTTAGCTTAAGGAAAACCACACAAAACCTATTTCTTCACTTATAATAAATAAGTTAGAGCCAACAATTGCTTAGGTTTCTTTTCAGCTCACAAACTATGGGGAAAATATCCAAGATAATGAACTTATAAAAGGGAAATATTATTTAGGGCTGATAACTTTCTTGGCCACAACCCATGACTGATTGGTCCTGATGCTCTGGGCCTATAGTGACACATCCTGGTGAGAATAAATGGAAGAGAAAAGGCATCTCATAGCCAAGATGCAAAAGAATACAAAAGGGCTGGGTCCCCACTGTCCCCTCAAGAGCATGTTCTCATTGACCAGAGACCGTCCACTGGCAGCACTCCTAAAGATCCCATCCTCATCCCATTTGTACCACAGACTGCCTCACGGCAGCCTGACTGCTCAAACTCTTCACAGATGCCTGGCGGATGCGTCCCTGCAACCACAGCTGCCTAGCCCCTGCTCTAGAAGGTGCTATTCAAGCTGCTGATTTTTCAGTTTGTACGGACTTTTTTCCATCACATCTCAGTGATTCCACAACGGGCATCAGTGAGCTCCGGTGCCCGTTTTCATCCAGGCTGGAGAGGGAGCACTCCCTGCAATCAGCACAGTATTTACAGGGAGGACTCTGCTGCAGTCTGTTCAGGTCATCGCAGCCCTTCTGTATGAAAGTCTGTGCCATGATTGGAACAAACGCTCTTGCTCGGCCCCCTCCTGATTATAAAAGCAGTCAGTTCCAATCACTTCTTGAGTCAGCACAGACACCCTCCTGGGATGTCCCCTAGTGCTGCAATACTAAATCTGATTAATTGCTTTCCTCGAGTGGCTTTTTTAGACTATTTTTTATTTTTATTATTAGTAGAGTGAGCCTAGGTGGGAATACATAGAGGAGACAGTGGAGGCAGCGGGACTAACGGTGACAGTCATGCCAGCTGTGAGAGGACAGCTGAAGAGTTCCTGAGAATGATCAGGACCAGGGAAAGAGGTGCAGAAATGACAAAGGCTGTGACCTGAACGACTGGAAGGATTCCAGGGAGCTGTACGCTGTAAGGACCCAGGATTCCAATACCCTGACCCTGTGGCAGCCGAGGGCCCCAATGTCTGAGGGTGTTCAGGAGCTAGATCACTAGCAGGCCTTGCCTGCTGCTGGAACCCCATGGTACTGGAGCTGCTAAGTACTGGGGCTGTTGATGGTCACGATCCAGAGAGCAATGAGTTTTCATCCTGAGTCTCTAGAACAACAGCTTTTAAAACCCAAAACAGCAGGCCCCTGCCTCAGATTGGAGCTGTGAACTCCTGAGTCTGCCAGTCCAGGATCTGGGCACTGGGCACTCAAGGACCTGGTGTTGCTGACATTAAGAGCTCCTCCTGATCTATTCATGTCTGGGTAGGGCAAAAGGGTCCCAGCCAGCTGATTACTAAAAATTCAGATCCAAGGTATAGCATCTTAAGTCTGTCTCCCAAAGCCTCCCGTCTGTCACACGGTGTAGAATTCACACAGTTCATCTTTGACAATCACTAGTTACTTAAGAAAGTTCTGAACTATTTCAGCATTGCTTAAAAGCCCAAGTCAGTGCAAAATCTCCTGTCAAGGAGAACTCAGCTGCTGTGTGCTAAGAGACATCAAAGGCACAAATCACACGCTTCCAAGGTACAATGGTGGACCAGGGATTCCAAACAGAGAGCCGAGCATGCCAGCAAGGAGGGTGACAGAGAAGCAACACCGAAACTCAGCAGAGTAACGCTGGGCATCTGCTCCATAGCTGGCATTCGGGACACACTGTGGTAGAACTGGTGCTCCCCAGAGCTTGGGCAGTCCTGGCTCTATGAGCTGTGGTTACAATCCACATGGTCACGCTCAGGCTGGCTCTGCCTGATGCCTGCTGCTTTCCCAGCAAGCATACCATGTTCCTGGCACCATTGACTATCTAGGGTCTCCACGGGTTTGGTTCATCCTTCTAATGCCATACATTGCTCTTTCAGAGACTGCCCACAGGGACTCTAAACCTATCATATTCTGTCTGAGCTCCCAGGCTTTTCTTTGAACTCTTAGTGGATGCCTCCATGATCCTCTGCATTCTGCATTCCTTCAAAACCAACATCTTGCCGGGCAGTGCTGGCGTACGCCTTTAATCCCAGCACTCGGGAGGCAGAGGCAGGCGGATCTCTGTGAGTTCGAGGCCAGCCTGGTCTACAAGAGTGAGTTCCAGGACAGGCTCCAAAGCCACAGAGAAACCCTATCTCGAAAAACAAAAACAAAACAAAACCAACATCTCACAGATAGCAAAACTTTTACTGTTTCTGTGAATTTCTGAATACCTTGTTGGCATACATGAAAATACAATTCTCTAAGCACCCACCCTGGGGCTTTTTTCCTAAATCTCTGCCCTCAGAAGTATTTGAAATAAGTTTCCTTATATATGAGCTTCTGGTGGCTGTGGGCTGACCCCATACCCAGATGCCTTCTGGGTATCCATCTCTTCCATTGTCCTAAAGAAAGTGCTTGCCTTTTCAGTCACACCCTACCTGGATAAAGCCTTATACACGCCCCCTTTCTGATCAAATAGCAAACCTTTCAAGTCTTTCTGCTTGGCTCTTTTGAATTCTGGATTCTGACTGTGATGGTGGCTAAGATTCAGTAACCATTACATCACAGCCCCAGGGCTGTCTTTGTTGTCCTTTGCCAGATGAAGTTGTCAGTTGTCTTTAGGCTCAACCTACCACAAAGTCTCAGGGAACCTGGGCCATAGTCTGACAAGGATGGCCTTCACCCACTTTCCAGAGCCCTGAGTTCCACCTGAAACCTGCGCTGCCATATGCCTGCTGGCACCCCGATTTTCTGAACCCCAACTACAGCCACGCATTGAGCTCCACTTAGAGAACGCTCAGTTGCTTCCAGCCTCCTCCTTCAAATGTTTTCAAGTTCTTCCTATAAATCATTTCTAAAGGCTTTCCCATATTATTAGATAGAGGGAAAAATGGCCACATGCTGGCTTCTCAATACAAATTTTCTAAACATTCCTCAGTCCAGTCAAACTGACAAACAAAAGCAACCAACACAGCAAACTTGGGAAATACTAGTTTCTGTTTTTTCGCCCAAGCAAAAGATAGGGCCATAAACTGGTGTCATTTCCCGTCCCCATCCCCACCCCCTTGTGCTTTTATATCTCCAAAAGAAAAACTGGAAGAGACTTGGAGCCAGAGTGCTGTGCAATGAACTGGTCCTGTGGTGAAGACCACCTTATATAATCCCCTCTGTGTCAAGATAGGATTATGAAGTTGATTGATGTTTAAGATACGACATTTTGATGACTAGATAATTGTTGCTGTTTGTCGCTTTATCCTTTTGGCTCTTTGTTCTTTTCTCTTTCGGGGGCCCTCCACCCAACTTCCAAATAAATCACACACATGGAGTCTTATTCTTACTAATGAATGCCTCGCCTTAGCTTGGCTTGTTTCTAGTCAGCTTTTCTTAGCTTAAGTTGTCTCAACTACCTTTTGCCTCTGGGCTTTTTCCTTTCGTACTTCTATATGTCTTACTTTCACTCTTACTCCATGGCTGGCTGGGTAGCTGGTCCCTGATGTCCTCCTGTCTTTGTTCTCTTTTGCTCCTCCTCCTGACTCTTCAATTTATCCTCTCTGCCTGCCAGCCCAGCCAGTCCTTTCTCCTGCCTGGCTACTGGCCATTCAGCTCTTTATTACACCATTGGGTGTTTTAGACAGGTAAAGTAACACAGCTTCACAGAGTTAAACAAATGCAACGTAAAAGACTGCAACCCATCTTTGCATCATTTAACAATAGTTCCACACCATAAACAAATGTAACACATCTTAAAACATCTTATAACAGATATTATGAATAATATGGCATCTTAGTCTTTGTGTTGCATCAATTTACAATTTTTCTGCTTTTCCTCCTAAAGGGTGACATGAACAGTGATGGGTCCAGGAAGCTACAATATGATGTAATGACTTCCTTCAAAATAAGGTCAGTGGCCACCATGTGCTGTGATGATTTGGCTGCCAAAGTTTTTTGCTCTCTGTTGAAACTTCACTGAGTGCGTGCAGCACCTCGGTGACTTGATTAAAAAACCTTCCAACATATTTGTCTTGGCTAATCTGGTGATAAAACAAAGTATCTTTTGTTGTGACATCAGTCTGCTGCTTTCCCATGTACTTTAAATTTGTCTCACACACACCCACTCACACACACACACACACACACACACACAGAGCGTGCATAGTTTATAGAGGTACAATGGCATAATTACTCTTCTGAGAGAACATAGATTGAGCTCTGTGGTCTCAATCTCACTTTAGTTTCCGGCTCTCAACAAATCAGTGTTACTGCACTTGGGAATTATTTTAATTCCAAGCCATTTATTACAGCACACCTTCAGCATTTCTTTTTCATAAAAAAAGGAGAGTGAAATTAAATGAAAACATAGCCAACTTGAAAAATCACTAGTAGGACCTCTGGTAATTCAGATCTCAGAAATTCTGCTCACCGCATTAGTTTTAAGGGGGAAATTGACCAAAAAAGGAAGAGAGAGAGAGAAAAAAGAGAGGGGGGTAGGGAGGAAAGAAGAAAGAAGGCGTCAGTTGAAAGATGTTCTTTCCCTAACTACACACAACCTTAATCACATTTGGCTCAATTTTCTTTTTTTTTCAATTTTCTAAATATAACTACATCTATAAAACAATACCCTAAAAATTTATTACTCCTGTTGAAGAGCCATGCAGAACACAAAGTTCTTACTGGTGTTGTCCTAGCCCACACAACAGGGCCTCAGAGTCAGAAGGTCCTTGTTACATATTTACTAGATGGATGGATGGGTGGATGATGGATGGATGGATGGATGGGTGGATGGATGGATGAAGGATGGATGAAGGGATGGGTGGATGGATGGTGGATGGATGGATGGACGGATGGGTGGATGACGGGTGGATGAAGGGATAGATGGATGGATGAATGGGTGGATGAAGGGATAGATGGATGAATGGATAGATGGAGGGATGGGTGGATGGATGGGTGGATGAAGGGATGTGTGGATGGATGTGTGGATGAAGGGATGTGTAGATGGATGGATGGGCACATGGATGAAGGGGTAGGTAGATGGATGAAGGGATGGGTGGATGGGTGAAGGGATGGGTGGATGGATGGGTGGATGAAGGGGTGGGTGGATGGACGAAGGGGTGGGTGGATGGATGAAGGGGTGGGTGGATGGATGAAGGGGTGGATGGATGATAGGTAGACACAATTATACAGTATGGAGAAGGACACTGCTTAGCATTGCTTTGTTGCATCTTTTATTCGTTTCATGGAATGAGAAGTCTAGGAATCTTGGTGGTACAGACCTGTAACCCCAGTTACTTGGGAAGCTGAGGCAGGAGGAGTACAATTTCAAGGCCTTCCTGGGTTACATAGAGAGTTCAAAGCCAGCCTGGGCAACTTAGTGTGTGACGCTATCTCAAAATAAGAAAGAGAAATCAGGGACTCTGGGCTGGAGAGATGACTCAGAGGTTAAGAGCACTGGCTGCTCCTCCAGTGGCCTAGGTTTGATTCCTAGCACCCATCTGGCAGCTCCCAAGCATGTGGAATTCCAGTTCTGGAAGATCTAATGTCCTTTTCTGATCTCTCACAGAGGCAAACCGCTCATATACCTAAAAGAAAAATGAATAAATCCTTAAAATATACCTTTAAAAACTAAAGTACTAGAAATTTAGTCCAAGAGTATTTGCTTAGCATATGTGAAGCTCTGGCTTTAATTTTCAGTACAGCAGAAAACAAAAGCCGAGCCCTGGAAGACAGGACCACAGGATTGGCTTGTGCATAGGTGTGTTCCAAGTTCCTAAGTGAGAGCTGACTGACTACATAAAGACTCTCGAAATTTTTGTTTGAGATTTTGTCATTTGTGAAGACAGGTAGGCCGTACTTTCAGAGACCTACTGACCCAGAATCCAAATTTACGAAAGTAAATACTTACGAAGAAAATTATTGACCGTATAGAAGCACTTGTTATAGGTTTTCTTTCACAGAAAGCATGCCACAGCTTTTAAGGGGCAGTGTGCTGGGAATGCAAGAGACTCCTGTCTACCAAGATCACGGCTCCAGATGGCCAGGGTTAGAGCCTTACCGGCCACCATAAACCGCCGGAACAGGACTGGATCCCAAGTAAAGGCAACAAGGACAGAGTCACAGAGCCCATGCATTCCCTCTACATTCTCACACTGAGATCCTAGTACGCTAATATCCCAGAATGCAATTGCATCTGGAGAGCCGGCCTCTAAAGAGTGTTTCAGATAAAAGGAAGTGACTGAAGTAAGCTCTTGTCACCCTGAGCAGAGGAAGACCCAGTGCACTCACAAGAAGACAGACGTCTGTAAGTGAAAGTGGGGCCTCAGAAGAAACCAGATCTACAGATGCCTCTTGGGCCTCCAGAACCGGGAGATGATAGATCCCCAGCATGCTGCCGGGTCTGTGGTACACATTATTGCAGGCATATATATATACACACACACACATGGGGGAAACCTTTTTAAGCTTCCTTCTACTGTCCGACAGACTAAAGTTACAGTGCAAAAGTTTTCAAATCCCAGATGAACAGAAGACAAAGAAAAGATGCCCCCTCCCTCTCCCAGTCCTCACCCCAGGCAGCTCAGCTGAGGCTTTCGGGGCATCCTGAGGACAGAGCTAACTGGCCAACCCACACTTTCCAGCCTCCCAACAGAAAACAACACTAATCCACGTTTGTTTTTCTTTGTGGCGAGAGTAGAAATATGCACGACAGAAAGTGACTTGTTACTTTGACCCTTAAGGAAAAAGTCCCTTTTCAGGCTCTGGCCACCATTTAAACGCAGTAAGGCCATTTGGACATGACAATTGCTTTTGCAAACACTGAAGAAAAATAAGCAACCTAGAAAAGCCCTGAGCCTTCACTTAAGGAACTAGTTTAGCACGTATGAAGCCCCATGTTCAATCGCTGGCACAGCACAAAAAACAGTGCATGCCTGTAATTGCTGCACCCAGGAGGTGGAGGCAGGAGGATCATAAGTGCAAGGTCATGCTTGGCTACAAAAACTGAAAGGAGGACTTGGCCGTGGACTTATGCGTGGCGGGAGAAGGGAGCCGGCCACTGATACAGATGGAGCACTTCCTTCTGCCGAGAATAAACCAAGCAGCAGCAGCAAACCAATTTAATACATTACTTCCCTTTAATAAAAGTGCAAATCAAATGTCTCACTAAATCAAACCACGTTAGGAGAGAAGCCCTCTGTCAGCCCCGTTCTGCTCGGGCAGGCCTATATCGAACTGTACTGGCTGAGTACTGCTGGTATCATTAAAAAATTATTGAAACTGCTCTCTGCCAGAAGTCATTTGCCTAGCATTGCCCGCTCTTCAGCACCAGAACTAATGCTTCCGTGGCTGTGGATGTCTGGGAAATAGCATCCCAAGATAAAGGTCTGCAGACAGCCGGAGAGAGTGAGCTGACGGAAGTGGATGGAATGCTCTGTAGGAAAGGGTAAGACCTGGGAGTAGGGGTGTGGGCAGGGATGCACAGGGCTGTAGGCCATTCTGAGGAGTTCAGACCAGACCAGTGCCCCCTAGAAGTGGGCAGAGTGGGTAGAATGTGGGCTACTTGGTGGGCAGGTGACTAATACAAGGAGTGCCTGTGTTCTTGTTCTGCTCCCCCATGGCCTCCTACACCAGGGCTTAAGATTCAGGAAAGCAGAAGTGCACACACATACATGTGTGGGGTAGGTTACACACCTGTGCATGTGTGGGGTAGATTGCACACTCGTGCATGTGTGAGGTAGTTTGCACACTCGTGCACGTGTGGGATAGGTTGTGAGCGAGCATCACACTTCTCAGTGCCTTTGCAATTCCATTCCTCTTCTTCCCTGGTTGTCTCCTAGTCACCTTCGTTCCCCTCCGTTCTCTTCTCCCTCCTTCCTCTCTCCTCTTCCCTTTTTCCATTTCCCCCTTATTCTCTTCAGGGTTCTCTTCTTGCTCCCTCTCCTTT
>PVIU01027260.1:0-20727 GCA_004026605.1 Ondatra zibethicus | reverse complement strand
GTATGGAGTCCTGCCGCAGCTGATCTAGGATCACACCACCTGGGCCATCCATATGCCCCAACTGATCCAATTCCAGCTAGAGGAGACGGGCGTCCTGTTAATAGCAGCAGTCCCAGTGATGGGCAGAGGATGGCTTTATATATGCTGAACGAGTCCTCTGCCATGAAGCTACTGCCTGACTCCTTTTTTCCCTTCATTTTTCTCTTTTGTGTGACAGAGTCTCAGGCTGTTGTCCAAGCCAGCTTTGAACTAGCCATGTGACCCAGGAAGGTCTTGAACTAGCCACCTTCCTGCAAGTAGCTTCACCTTCCCATATCTGGATCAAACCATTGTTGTATAATATGCCTATGTCCAGAAGAGTTAAGCAAGGTGTGAGCTATAGGTCTACATTGCCCTGGGCAACCTAAGAAATATTCAGAGTCCACACTCTGAGCCCTCATCATTGTGCATGGAGCCAGAATCCCCTATCTTGGACATATTTCTCAGTCTCCTGATATCATATCCCTCCTCTCTCCTGTATCATAACATCCAGATCACATAACTAAATCTTACAGGTTAGATCATCCCTAGGTGGCTATGGAACTCTTACCATGATCATCAGGTCATACAGAATCTGCCTCTTACTGAGCATGAGCAGCAGGCTAGAGGACACATCTTCTTGAACATCCTTTGGAAGCATGACCAGTTCCTGGGTTATCTGGGAAACCTCATTTTGTAGGTGCTTGAAATCTGCTTAAACAGCAACAACAATCGGAAAGTGAGAGCAATTATTCAATTAAATATCCCTAGAATGGTAAGCCCTTCCACTTCAGTACCCTTTCCGGTGGTTGAAAGCATCTCCATTGATAGCAGCTTGAGCCCCAGGAGGCAACTATCATGAAGCTAGAAAGCACTAGAATACCAGCAGCTTTGGCACTCTGGAAGGAGGCAACACTGCACTGGGAGTGAAGGTGGAAATTCTGACAACTGCTTATCACAGGGGGAGAAAAGTGACCACACATGCATTTCTGGGAGATGTCAGGAAAGAAATGTACTGTACACCCCAGAAATAACAGTCCTCAGTGTTTCAGGATCAGGTTGCAATATGACAAATGGGGACATGGTGGCAGTCAAGGAGTTTGTGTTCATCAGGAACCCGGCACATAAGAGCTACACTAATTAATAAGTATCTCCACCTCTATGAAGAATTAGCCCAGCACTGCATTTCAGGATGCTCTGGCTCTCCCAAGTGTCCTCCGGGTGATCTGTGACAGTGAGAGGATGCCGTAGTGGAAGCCGCAAAGACACGGGCGCTTTCATCCCGTATTTCAATTGCCATGCTGGAGGAACGCTGCTTCCTCCGAAGTCCTCACTGTACACTAGTGCGCACAGTTGCGCATGTGTGAGTTGAACTAACTACAAATGTGAAAGTAGACCTCGGTTTTCTGAATCCCAAAGACAGATCTCACATGAGTTCCAAGCCTGTGTTTACCTGTCAGACACCCAGGAATCCTCTAAAAAAGAAAAGAAGGAGGAAGGAAGGAAGAAGGAAGGAAGGAAGAAAACCACTCACCTTGCTGGAAGGGTTCCTTTATCCTTCCTAGAGAGAGAAGACAAGCTATCACCTCTCTTCATCCTTACTTTGCCTTAACACACACTGTGTCTCTCTCCTGCCAGCTCCTCCTGCCCCATTCCCAGTCTATGCTTTCTCCACACCGGCCTTCCATGATCTTTCCCATCCCACAGGAACCAGAGCCTAGGCTAGGGTTGACCACAGGAGCATCACCCGGATCTCCACAACAACCCCACCAGACACACACTCACCAATTGGAGAGATGTAATTGATTTCCCAGTCTATAAAGAGAAAATATATTGCCCCACCCAAGAATTAGTATTTTACCTTACTCCCCCTGTAGCCCAAAATTTCTCTATCCTTTACTCCCACCCCTTGTGCAAAAACCAGATTTCAAGACCTATGGCAAAGTCAATCAGGCGGGTTTTTGTTATTCAGTTGTCAAAATATTCCCCCAGGACCGTTCACTCACCTAGATGACTTCTAGGATATGACTCTGGAAAGAGAAAGTGAAGGATTCACTCACCAAGACTCACTCTCTCCGCCCCTCCCCCTACCTCGGATCTTCTCAATTCCTCTATGCACCCTTGCTTTTCATCTTGCAAATCTACTTTCATGAGAATTTCATATGATAAATCCATTCCCAGGAGATCCTGGCCAAAAAAAGACATACCTATCAGAGTCTTTGAAGAATAGTTTACTTCACTCTCGTCTGAGGTATTGGAACTTCTTAGCCACTTGGTTATTTTACCTATTAAGCCTTCCTTCTTAGGATCCTCATAAAAGAGAATGGCTGAATGGAAAAGAGACACAATTAGGAGAGATGCAGTTTCACCTGCTAGAGTAGTCCCCCACACCCCATTTAGGGACCCTCAGGCCAAACCCCAGGGATGCTGTCAATCTAAACGCTAGCCTCTTGTGAATCAGATCCTTTGACAGTTGCACTGAGACTTGCATTTTATTTTATTGAATTGTGTTTATTTATCTGTTTATTTAAGGGGTGCATGCACGCCACAGAGCAAATGCAGAGGTCAGAAGACAACTCTGGGAGTCAGTTATCTCCTTCCATCACCTGGGACCTGGAGGCAGAACTCAAGGCATCAGACCTGGCAACAAGCACCTTTACCAGCCAATACAGCTCACCAGCCTGAAACCTGCATTTTAAATAAGCATCATGCCCTCTGACATTCAAGAATTACCCCATGAGGGCTGGAGAGCAAGATCAACTATTAAGAGCCTGTGCTGCTCTTGCAAAGGACCTCAACACAAGGCAGCACCCTCTTCTGGCCTCATTTGGGAATTGCATGCACATTGTAGACTTAAATGCAGGCAAAACACAAATACTCATAAAATAAAAATAAACACTCAAGGAGGTAAAGCAGACTGGCTTCCTCCTGCCCTGTCATATAGGCTTCTTGCTAGCCTTCAGTTACTAGCTGGCCAGTCCTTATCCATTCTTAGTCTGGCAATCTTGCATTGTTCTGCATTATACTCATAGAGATGTTCTGAGGTGTGAAACTTTCCTAACAACAAAGTCAAACATTTGACACATAAAGTGAGCCTGGGGAAGAAAGTGCCACATTTCACATGTGAGCTAAAGGAAGTTAAACAAAAAGCTGACTTTGAAGAGTGTCTGCTAATCAGATTCTGAGCACTAGGGGGCAAGCAGGGCATCTTGTTTACACAATCAGGTAAAGCAGGGGAAGGGACCAAATGGGACTATGTGCTGACTGGCAAACACAAATTTAGTCCTCATAACAGACCAAAAAGACTTAATAATTGACATATCACTGTCCACCCGTTTCAGAGAAAACTGTCCTCCTTGTGTGTAACTGGGAATGAGACTTTCACCCCCAAGGTGGCATGAAGACAAAGGGTAAGTGACCAGCCATGCATCCGGCCCCCACCTGTCTTCACTCCTTCAGTTCACCAAGCTCTTTCCTGACCTGACAACATTCTCTGCACCTTCAGAAGCCCTCACGGCAGAGTTCCCTCCCATAATCCCCTCCTCTCACACACGTCCCCCTTTAGTCAGCTCCCCTAAGTGCCCGCCACAGGGGACATCACTTCTCTCCTTCAGTGCACACCTCAGCCTTTATAGTTTATCCTCCAGGGAACATCCCTGGATTCGGCCTCCACAAACATGGCTTTGGTTCTCTGAGTGCAACATCTGATTTAATCAGATCCGGTTTTTTGTTTGTTTGTTGTTAATATTTTTTAGTAACAGGTTCATTCTCTTTCCTTCTGTAAATGAAAGCTCTTTTCACTTAGCACGATCTGCGACAGTAAGGACCTCTCCCCCAAGCATTTCAAAGGCATCTCCGACTTTGTAAGCACTCCCCGCCCTATAACTCAATCAAGGTTGCTAGTAGAGTGTGAATAATCTTTCTTCGGAAGCTATCATCCTCTAACTGTACGATAGTGTACACACTCCCCACTCTATGAGTGGGTGTGAATGATCTTTCCCCAGAAGCCATATTCCACTAATGATATTACTGGGTAAATGCTTCCTTGTCTATTGCTGCCAACTAGAGGATTGACTCCAGGACTTTCTCTTGACCAGAATTTGCAAGAAGATATTGCAGGAGTGAGTGAGTGAGTGAGTGTGTGTGTGTGTGTGTGTGTGTGTGTGTGTGTGTGTGTGTGTGTGTGTTGTCCTTAAGTGTGTAGGTGTACACATGTGCATGTTTGTACACCTACATGTACAAAAAAAGACATGCCTCTTTTCTGAGGAGCTGCCTACCACATTGGGGAGGAGCGTGGAGCTCTGAGACCTACTCAGACCCATTCAGTTCTAGCACTCACATAACACACAGGTCCATACCTAATACAGACACTTCTGCCCCACTGCATAGTCTGAACCATTGGCGCGTGTGTGTGTGTGTGTGTGTGTGTGTGTGTGTGTGTGTGTGTGTGTGTCTTTTGGGGGATTGTACATTTCAAGATAAAGCCATGGGGAAAGTCCTGTGCTATGTTGTTCAGGCATTCTGCCTACACTTTCATTTGTGTTATGCTGCTATTACTTTATGGCGCATTAGTAGGGTCTAAGGATCACCTGGTGGGCCAGTGACTCCCTGATGAGTTTCTGCGAGTAGCAGGGCCTTGACTGACTAGAGACAAATGACTAGAGGTGCCTGGGATTGGTCCTGGGCTTCATCAGCTAGAGACACCTCCATTTGAGCACCCCAAGTTAGATCCTTTCCCATGTGGGAGGCTAACTCTGCACTTTCTGCTAGCAGTACCTGAGTTTGGCCATACCTAGAGGTGGCTAAGGATGATGGGACATGTGCCTGGGAGAGGAGAGAAGAGGAGGTTCAGGTCTTTGGACACACCACACCCACTTGACCCCCAAGTGTGCTCACCACAAGTGTCATTCTCAATGACCAGTCGACTCTTCTTGTAGGCCACCACTGTACCCTTTTGGATAAGCACTGAATCCGTTGTCACCGTTTCCCACTGTCCCTCGATTTCACTCTGAGAGACAAAGCAATCCCAGAGATTTATAGCACTTTTTCTCATATAAATTATGTTTACTTTTGATCAAGGCAACATCTTCTTGTAATTTAAAAGTCAAATAAGTCTAGAAAACTTGTGAGAAAACACTAGCAATCCCCCACTTCCTCTTCCTCCTAGTCCCCATATCCAGTTTCTGCTTTTCCCCCTGTATAACAATATTTACCTACATTGAATTTCAGAAGGTGTGCCTGGAGAAGCCTGTTGATTGAACCCAGAGCACCGTGAATGCCAAGTCAGTATTTACCACTGAGCCACACAACCAGCCCTATTACAATGTCTTGATTTTTCCAAACTAGGGATATGATTTCCTGTCTCCCTCTGAGTTGAGGGTCTCATTCTCCTACTTGGCCCTCAGTGCTTACTGCTCCCCCATATTCACATCTGGGTTTCTGGGTAAGTGCGTACTCTCTGTCAGCTGTTGGGTGAGACTGCTTCTCCTCATTCCAGACCATGTCTCTATCAGGCAGTGTGATGTCTTCTGTCTTTTCTGTCCTGTTACTGATTATCTTCAGGGGACCTGAGAGGAACATGCCTGAAAAACTTTATACCTAAAGACATCTTTACCTTGCATTTGGTTCACAACTGGAGGAGATAGAATTTGAAGCTGGAATTCCTTGAAATTTAAATTGTTTTTTTATGTACAATTTCCTTTTCTTAAATATGGTTCAATGTTTGAGAATTTCATACATACATATAATGTATTTTGGTCGAACTCACACCTCATTAAGCCACTTCCAACTCCTCCCTTATCCCATCCCCATCACTCTCCCCTCCCAACTTCTTGTGTTCTTTTTGTTTTTTTTAATTTTTACTAAACTCAATGAGTTCCTCTAGTACTGCCAGACCAGCACTGAGTGCAGGACCATCTACTGGAGCCCAGTGGCCTCTCAGAATTGAGAAAGAACATGTAGCACTTGCCATTCTGATTGGGTTATCTCATTCAGGAATGGTATTTCCAGCTACAACCATTTTCCTGAAAGTTCCATAATTTCACATAAATAAATAATTTCACATGAATAAAATTTCATTATGTATAAGTGTCATATGCTTATTATCTATTCATCAATTGTTGGACATCTAAGCTGTTCCCATTTCCTGGTTATTATGAACAGACAGCAATGAACATGGATGAACAAGTGTCTCTGTGATGTGTGATACAGAGTCTTTTGGGAATAAATGTCCAGGACTGGTATAATTGAAGCATATGGCAAATCTACTTCTATTATTTTGTGTGTCATCTACTCTTTTATTTCTATGATTTTTTTTTCAATCTGGATAATCTGCCTATTGGTGAAACTGAGATACTGAAGTCACCTACCATTGAGGTTAATCTGTTGCTTTACATAGAGGAAAATTTGCTTTATGAAACTGTGTAAACCCATGTTTGGTGCAAATATGTTTAGAATTATAATGTCTTCTTGATAGATTGATCTCATGATTAGAATGAGTGACATTCTTTCTTCTGACTATTTTTGGATTGAATTCTATTTCTTTGGATTTTACTATAACATTTTCTGTTAGTCTACTTCCCTTTGCCCTAAATGTCTTTGCCCAACCTTCACACTAAGACAGTTTCCATCTTTGGTGGTTGAGGTATATTCCTTGGAGAGAGCAAAACAGATCCTGTTTCCTAATCCTGTTTGCTACTCAATGTCTTTCATTAGGAAGTTGAAACCATTAATGTTCAAAGTTTATTGGTTCCTGTCATTTTGTTTATTTTTATGGTGTTTGTCTTTAATCACTTTTATTTAATATGGTGTTTGTATTTTATTTAATAACCTAACACTGCTAATTTTTGCTGTCACTGCTTGGATATTCTTATCCCTTTCTGTGAGCAGAAATATTCTTTTTAGTTTTCTCTTTAGTACTGGCCTGGTGATCATAAATTCCTTTCATGTGCTTTGTTGTGAAAAGGTTTTATTTCTACTTTGACTATGATTGACAGTTGTGTTGAGAACAGTCATCCAGGCTGACATCTGTATTCATTTATGACTTGCAGTATATTAATCTTAACTCTCTTTGATTTTAAAGTCACCATTGTGAAATTTGCTGTTATTTTGACAAGCCTGCTTTTGTATGTGATTTTTCTTTCTCTCTCACACTTTTCAATATCATTTCTTTGTTCTGTACATTTAACGTTTTGACTTTATATGGTATATGGAGTTTCTTTTCTGATTCTATCTAGTTAGTGCGCTACCTGCCCCTTGCATCTTGATTGGCAGCTCTTTCTTAGTATTTAGAACATTTTCTTCCATAATTTTGTCAAAAATAGCATCTGTGCCTTTGCCCTGGTTCTCTTCTCCTTCTTCTACACCTATGATTTATAGATTTGGTCCTTTTATAGTGTCCCAGAGTTCCTGGGTATGTGTAATGGGATGCAGTCTAGAGTCTTCAGAGGAAGGAATCACAACTGAGGAAATGCCTCCTTGAGATCCAGCTGTAAGGCATTTTCCCATTTAATGATCAATGGGGGAGAGCCCTGTCCATAGTGGGTGGTACCATCCTTGGGCTGTTGGCCCTTGGTTGTTTAAGAAGGTGGACTGAGCAAACCAGGGGAAGCAAGCCAGTAAGCAGTTCCCCTCCATGGTTTCTGCATCAGCTCCTGCCTCCGGGATTCTGCCCTGTTTGAGTTCCTACCCTGATGTCCTTCAGTGATGAACAGCAATGTGGAAATGTAAGTCAAATAAACCCTTCATCTACAACTTGATATTAGTCACAGTGTTTTGTTGTTGCTACCTACAGAAGCCTTAACTAAGACATTATGTTTATGGGGTTTATCATCAGCTGTGACTGATCAAATTTCTCTTTCTTACTTCAGGCTCTTTCACTTGATCCATTTTGTTGCTGAGATTTTCCACTAAGCTGCTTAAATTCCTGAATTGTTTCATTTTACATTTATTTCAATTTGGGTTTTCTTTATAAATTCTCCTTATCAAATTTCTTATTTCATTCAACAGTTTTTTCATCTTCAACCTGGCATTTAACATATCTTTTTTGAAGTACTTGAACATATGTATAATTGACATTTGAATGATTGTCTTGAGTGTTATCTAAAGTTATTTTTGTCCTGGAAAAATTGTTACAGGAGTACTAATTTTTCATGGAGACACAGTATTTGTTTTGGAAGGGAGATATTTTGTTTTGTTTGTTTTTGTTCTCTCTCTCTCTCTCTCTCTCTTTCTCTGTGTGTGTGTGTGTGTGTGTGTGTGTGTGTGTGTTGTTTGTGTTTTTGCAATAGGTCCTAGGCAACTGGAGTTAGGTTGTTGGTAGTGTGTTTAGTATGGCTATCTGCCCGTATCCACATTTGTTTATTAAGTTGGCATTTCTGTCTGTTTGTTATTACCCAACTGCCAGTTTTTGGACTACCCGAATGGTGCTCGAGATTCAGTCTTGGGACCACTCAGTGTTGACATTCAACGGGAGTAACAAAAGTGGTCCTAGCTCAGCTAGAGCTGGGTACAGATTCTAAACACAAGAACAAACCTTCCATAGAGTTAGCAGAGACTTACTGCAGACACTCAGAAGTCTGTTGAAGGCTTCCACAGCTCTGCTGTGGTCCTTAGGCACCAGGGTCTAGAACCATAAAAGTTTTCAATTCTCCAGTGGATAGTTGGACAATCATGCTCACACAGAGTTAGCAAACTCAGTGGGTCATATAACAAAACAAAGAGACGTGAATGGGGAAAGGGACTTGAAAGGAGGAGACTGGATTGATGAGTATAGGAGGAAGGTAGGAGAAACAGAGTAAGAGTAATCAGAATGTACACGTCTATGAAATTACCAAGAGTAAACTTAATTAAAATACTTAAGAAATACAGAATTAAAATACTGAAGGGATGAGAGAAAGATAACTGCTGACAATGTCACCATCCAGGAATTTAACAACCTTTTTGTTTCTACTATGACTGGATTTCTGCAAGAGCTATATGAACTACGTGGTAGATATACTTTTGTGGGAATAGTGACTATTAGTTTTGTTCTTCATATTAGATTATATTTTTAAAGAAATGATTTGATAACAGAGTTAAGAATGACAAACTTTTAGAAATGATACAGTCTTTACAGACTGGTAATGAGAAGACAGCTTAAAGAATTCATACCATTAAAAATTATAATTTTAATTTGACAGGAAAAATTCAATCCATTTAATGTGTTTTGAAACCTTACCAAATGATACTGAAAGATTATCTGAAAGGTTTGATCCTGTTGAAATAGACAATCAAAATCTGTTTAAAAGTTATGATAAGCTAGAAGGTAGACTATCCCTCCAGGAAGGCAATCTACACACCATTCAAAGAATCTCTAAGGAGGAGAAGATATCATTAATGGAACAATTTAAAACCTTGCAATCACATGTAAAGAATGAGAATCAGAAATAAATTGACTTGAACTCATTAGAAATATTCACAAGTAGGATGTGTGCTCAGGGAGCAGGCCCAAGCCAGAGACCTCTGCAGGACCAAGCCAGGCCAGGGACCTTCATGGGAGCATGCCTGAGCCAGAGACCTCTGCAGGGCTGGGCATGAATCAGCAACTTCCCAGGGAGCTGGCCTGAGCTAGCAACCTCTACCAGAGAAGGCTTGAGCCAGAGACATCTGACAGAGCAGCCCCAAGGTAGCAAACTCAGCAGGAGCAACGCCAAGCAATCACCTCTGTGGGAGCAGACCCTAATGACCCCCAGAGATTGCAGAGTGACCCCAGTAGCACTGAGCAATCTCTAGGAGCATAAAGTGACCTCCAGAGTGACTGGAACCATGATCCTGACTGCACCATAAGGAGCAACCATCTGAGCCTTGGATCCACTGGCATTTGGATGATTGATCACCTGAGACACAGCCCCAATTACACCAGTCACAGGAAAAGATGGGTAGACAAAGTATGAACACACTCAACACCACAAAGAGCAATACAACACCAATAAAAACTAGTGGCCTTACAACAGCAAGACTTGAACAACAAAATATAGATCAAGCAGAATAAAATGACCTAAAAGTAACTTTAGGAGAATGTTTGAAGCCCTTAAAGAAGAAATGAAAAAATCCCTCAAAGAAATGCAGAAAAAGAAAAACAAAAAATTGGAAGGAATCAACAAATCACTTAAAGAAAACCAAGAAAAATCAATCAAACAGATGAAAGAAACTATTCAAGACTTGAAAACCGAATTAGAGACATTAAAGAAAACACAAACGGTGGGAATTATAGAAATGGAAATTATGAGAAAATGATCAAGAACCACAAATGCAAACATAAACAGCAGAATACAAGAGATGGAAGACAGACAATAACCTCACCTACAATGAAAACTAAATAACAGAAACTAGCAATCACTGATCATTAATATCCCTTAATATAAATGGACTCAACTCACCTATAAAAAGACATAGGCTAACAGATTGAATACAAAAACAGAACCCATCCTTCTGCTGCATACAAGAAACACACCTCAAACTCAACAACAGACATTGCCTCAGAGTAAAGGATTGGGAAACAAGCTGGTATAGCTATCCTAATATCTAACAAAATAGACTTCAAATTAAAATCAATCAAAAGAGACAAACATTCCATATTAATCACAGGAAAAATCCATCAAGAGGAAATCTCAATACTGAACATCTATGCCCCAAATACAAGGGCACCTTCATATGTAAAAGAAACACTTCTAAAGTTTAAATCACACACAACACCCCACACACTAATAGTGGAAGACTTCAACACCCCATTCTCACCACTAGACAAATCTGTCAGACAGAAAATTAATGGAAAAATAAGAGAAGTAGCAGATGTTATGAGTCAAATGAACTTAACAGACATCTATAGAACATTCCATCCAAACATAAAAGAATATACCTTCTTCTCAGCACCTCATGGAACCTTCTCAAAAATTGACCTCATATTAGGTAACAAAGCAAACCTCAAAAGATACAAAAAAAAAACTTGAAATAACTCCATGTATTTCACCACCATGGCTTAAAACTAGAATTCAACAGGAACACTAATTTCAGAAAGTCCACAGAGACATGGAAATTAATCAATGCTCACCTGAATCACCAATGGGTAAATAAAGGAAGAAATTAAATACTTCCTAAAAATCAATGAAAATGACCACACAACATACCCAAATTTATGGAACATAATGAAAGCAGTGTTAAGAGGAAAGTTCATAGCACTAATTGCCTATCTAAAGAAGCTAGAAAAAATCCCACACTCTTGAGTTAACAGAACACTTGAAAACTCTAGAACAAAAAGAAGCAAACACACCCAAGAGGACTAAACAGCAGGAAATAATCAAATTGAGAGCTGAAATCAACAAAATAGAAACAAAGAAAGCAACACAAAGAATCAATCAGACAAAGAGTTGGTTCTCAAAAAAATTAACCAAATGGACAAACATTTATCCAAACCAACCAAAAGGCAGAGAGAGAATATCCAAATTAACAAAATCAGAAATGAAAGTGGGGACAGAACAACAGACATGGAAGAAATCCAGAGAATCATTAGGTCATATTTCAAAAACCTGTACTCCATAAAATTGGAAAACTTAAAGGAAATGGACAACTTTCTGGATATACATGACTTACCAAAATTAAATCAAGACCAGAAGAGCAAATTAAATATTTAATTAAAGTTAAATTAAATTAAATTAATTAAAAAGACTTAAATAGTCCCAGGGAATTATAAATTAAATAAACTAAATTAAGAAGACTTAAATAGTTCCAGGGAATTTTCAACTGAACCTGAGAAAGAACTGACTTTGATTGAAAATAAGTTACAGAAGGCACAGGTGGATCATGTGGATCTGAATCTTAACTGCATTCTGCTCATTATACCATCCAAATATTCCCCTACAGGAATTTTATTGCAGAGGGATGATATTAACTTAGAATGGATCTTTGTACCACATAAACTGAGTAAAAAATTAAAATCTTATGGGGAAACGATCTCTGAATTAATCATAAAAGTAAAATTGAGACTTCATCAATTAGCAGGAATAGACCTAGCAGAAATTATAGCACATTTTAGTAATGATGAAATTAACAAATTATGCGAAGACAGTGGATGCTGTCAAAGAGCTTGTTCTAATTTTTTGGGAGAGATTAATAACTATCCCAAAGCAATAGAATTAGACTTACAAAGAGAGTTCATTGGATCCTTCCTCACATTGTACAGGACACACAAAAATTGAAGCTTTTACATTCTATACTGATGCAAATAAGTGAGAAAGGCCAGGTTACAAATCAGAAGATTTAAGTGAAGTGGAACAATGCACTTAAGATTCCATTCCAAAAGTCTGAATTATATGTTATTCTCATGGTACTAAGGGATTTTAAAGAACCTCTCAACATAGCTACTGATTCGCAATATACAGAAAGAGCTTTATTGCATATTGAAACCACTGAATTTATACCAGATGATACAGAATTGACTTCATTATTTATTCAGGTTCAAGATATAATCATGATTAGACTTCATCACATATACATAATATACATCTATTCCCATATGGGTCTTCCAGATCCTCTAGCACAAGGTAATATAGAAATTGATCAGTGATTGATTGGAAATGTGCTGAATGCCCCAGAATTTAATTTAAAAAATCATGTCATTTGCAAAAGTTTATAAAAGGACTTTTCTATTACTTGACAACAAGCCAAGGAGATTATAAGGAGATGTCCTACTTATTCTTTATATAACCAAACACTACTACCTGCAGGAAGTAACCCAATTGGTACTCAAGGGAATAAAATCTGGCAGGTGGATGTGTTCCATTTTGTAGAATTTGGAAAACTAAAATATGTGCATCACATCACTGAAACCTATTCAGATTATCAATAGGCAACTGCTTTGAGTTTGCTTTGAGTTCAGAAAGGGCTGATTCAGTAATCACACATTTACTAGAAGTTATGGCCATCACAGGTGTACCCACACAAATAAAGAGAGACAATGGTCCAGCATATGTCTCTAAGAAAATGATACAGATATTTTTTATTATATATAAATCATACTGCAGGTATACCACACAATCCTACAGGTCAGGCAGTTATAGAAAGATCAATTCAAACTATAAAGGTTATGTTAAACAAACAGAAAGGAATGAAAAAGACCTCCAGAAATAGATCACATAATGCTTTATGAACTTTGAATTTTCTTAATGCTAATGAAAAAGGAACAATGGCTGCAGAGAGACATTGGATAATAGAAAAAACTTCTTAATTAAATCAGCCAGTGTATTTCAAGGATGTGTTGACCTCACAATAGAAACCAGGGGATGTACTACATTGTGAAAGGGGTTTCACTCTTGTTTCCACAGGAGAAGAAAAGCTATGGATACCACCAAAATTAATCAAGATACAGTTTGAGCCGGGCGGTGGTGGCACACACCTTTAATCCCAGCACTTAGGAAGCAGAGGCAGGTGGATCTCTGTAAGTTCGAGGCCAGCCTGGTCTACAAGCTCTAGTTCCAAGACAGGCTCCAAAGCTACAGAGAAACCCTGTCTTGAAAAAAAAACAAACAAAAAAGATTCAGTTTGAAAAGGAGAAACCTCTTGATAAAGAGAAATGACAGCTCATCCACAGAGAAGACAATCCTACAAGTAGTCAGGAAACCTCATAAGGGTTGGGGCAGAGTTCTGTTCTTGTCTTTGCAGGAAAACATACATCTCCAAAAAGTCAAGAGACCTTAGACATCTAGATGCTTAAAGAAGAAAAGATAACTATCCAGAAAGAATCACCAAGCAAAGAGAAATCTGATTTATGATTCCAAATCCTCTGCAGGGTAGAATCTGAATACATAAACATACATATAATGGTGGTTGTCACTTATTAAAAATCAAAGCTGGCTTTGGAGTTGGATGGTGGCTATCCTTCTCTAAGTCCAAGCATGTTGTTAAAAGGAAAATTCATAGTTTCTGTTTCATACCAGGAGCCATCTGGTGTGGGTCAGAACAAAGATAAAATCCAGGGACTACTGTTATCAAAACTCTGCTTTCAAAAAATTTTACTTCTCCTCGTACCTATTTTTGTCTCTATGGTGCCTTTTATTAAATTTATGTCTGCAGAAATTAAAACTTTCAATTTTGATATGAATACTATTTAAGTTTTCCACAATGAACAATATTTTCCTGCAGTAAACTTTGAAGTTTCTGTGAAGAAGATGGGGCCCCACAACAACAATTCCACCTGGTTGATATGATGCCATGATGTTGAGAGCCCCACTCTAACATCAGTTTTTGGTTACAATCTGCTCAAGATGATTCCAACTTGGTTAGCTGAAATGGTGCATCTTCTTACAATGTTCTGGCCAGAACTTCAAATAAGAATTTCAGAAAAATTCTACCTACTACTCAGAGACTATCTGCAATTGTACCAGACAGTAATCTTGAAACTTAACCATAATTTTAGTTTTTACAGGATGCCATACAAATAACATCTCCACTGTGAAAGCCGGAAGTAATTCCAGAAAACAATGGCCCCTCTACCAACAAAGCTTGTCCTCAGGGTTAGGAACATCTATTAGGGGTTGGTTATAAGTGGTATAGGATTGGGGGTGGAAATGAAGTAGGCTCAGGGATCTCTTTTGAAAAAAACGGAATGGATGGGAAGGGATAATAGGTAGATCAGTGTATTACTTGTGAGCTATTATTTATAGACAATTATATTGGCATAGATTCTTGTATATTGATATAAATTCAAATTATATTTGTTATATTGAATTTGCTCCTATTTTGTTTATAATATTTGTGTACCTATGCAAAGAATGTTATTTTGTCATATTGTATGCATGCATTTTTCTAGCTCTGCTTAAGATATTTTGTATTTTGATACAATTTTAGGATATATTTATAATATTGCACTATACATCTCAACTCTGATCAAGATATATATATTTTGATGTCATTGTCCTAATTTGCTGCATATTTCCTTAAAGATTACTTCATTTTTTAATATGAAGCTGTAGTCTTTAAGTTATATAGGTATTAAGAATTACTGGTCAATAGTCATCCATGTTTGTCATGCTTATTGTTAGACTAGTCAGGTTCTTTAAATGCATAGAGATTTATTCTGCATAGATAGATAATTATCAAGTACTTCAAAGAACTGTAGAACATGGCTTTTAAATAGCTTAGGATTCTGTTGCCATGAGACACAAATGCTCCTGGCAACATCAATTTATTCACGAGAGAATGTTGGGCACCGAAGACACTCCACTTGGAGCTTGTTTTCTTTTTTGAAAAACTGGACTTTGGGCAAAGAACTGCCCCTGCCTCAACTATTGACAAAATTCACAGTGTCCAAACTGTACAAGCAGGATACAAGCAAAATCAACTGCCAAACTTGCCAAGACATGGTAAGACAGTTTTTCAAATTTTCCTGCCTCTGAAAATGGTCTGTCAGATACTCTAGGCCTTACCTAAAGTTGGTTGCCCCAATATTGCAAATGAGACTTTGGGTGATTGCCCAGGTAGCTGGTTGTCTCTATCATTTCTTGTTCCACTTCTTGAAAGTTGTTTGATTGAACTTCCTGTTTACTTAGGTAATATTATTTCCCTTCTCAGGACTTTGATGGGGTTGAAAACTAGATAGTCACAGTTACTTTCCTCTCATGACTTAACCAAGCCATTGTTAATATAAGACTTAGACTCCTTAGGATAGGATAGCTATTGAAACATTTAGCATATGTTTCTTATTTGATGTTGTCTATGCTGATTGTAATTCTAAATTTTATGTATATTTTTGCCTCTTCTTTTCCCTGGACAATACTTCATATTTGTTCTTATTATATATAGTTTTGTATTAGGCTTAGAACATTCTTATTTAGACAAAAGGGGGAGGTGTTGTGGGAGCTCCTTCAGTCACTAGCCTTTAAGATACCAGCCCACTTTGGGCATGGTCTCATGTACTATAAGTGCAGACAAAAAGCATGTGTGGCCCTTTTCTTTCTGCTGGATTTGGTTCCAGATCCTAGTGCACACAGAGGACTGTGGATCAGTACTCTTACTGTGAGTTTATCGCCAAATAAATAAACCTTTGCTATATTCCATTCTGGGCTATTGTTGTAACTCATTGGTACTACTACAGATAACATTCAGTATTTAAGCTAATAAATAAATTTTATGTTAGTTTTTTTTAAAAATGCTTGGCTGTGGTGAGTAGATTGCATATATCACATGTGCTTCAAACATTTCTTACCAAAGTTAGGCATTGTAGATCTACCTTCAATCCCACAGCAATTGTTAAGGGATGCAGAGTCATCTCTGTGAGTTTGAGGACAACCAGGACTGTTTCACAGAGAAACACTGTCTCAGAAATTAAAAAAGTGGAAATACGAGGATCAGGAGTTCAAGGTCAACCTCAGCTCTATAGACAGTTTGAAGACAGTCTAGGCTATGTAAGAATTTATCTCAAAAACTTTTTGTTATCAAATGTTCATAGAATGTAGGTTAACAGCTGCAGTTTAATAAAGGTATTCACATGTTTTTCCAGCCATGAAACTCACTGTGCAAATAACACAGAATCCTCAAATTTCTATTTCTGCAGCAAACTATCATTTAGTCAATACAAATCATGGCACCAAACAAATATATCCAGTTTGTAGGTTATCAATATTTCCTAATCCTATATATTAAAACATTATACATGAGGGCATTAGAATTCAATCTAACTGAGGGGGTCATGCCCCTTACTGGCCCAGGTAGAGCCAGTCTGCCTTCACAAGAGAACTGATCCTAAGCCCCAACTGGCCTGGCCTCTCATAGGATAGTTGCTTCCCCCACTCCACAAATTTGGGGAAGCTGGTCCCACCCATCACCGTGGGTGTGGGAGAGCTGGCTTCATGTCTTACCTGAGGGACGTGTTAAAAACAGCTCTTACTGACAAACTCAGTTACCACCCAGGCCCACACCCATGGCTTTGAGTTGGTACTCCCCATCATCTACACCTGTTGGAGCAGGGGAAGGGACTGGTCCTTCGGAACCATAGCTGCAGGAACTCTATGACTCTGGGCAATAGCAGGATGTCCAAGAGGAATTTCATTGAGGGTCCAGTATAGAGGGTGTACCAGAAGCCAGAGACTGTGAGCCTGACCAGCAACACACTGCACAATGAAGATTTGCAAGTAAAGCAGTTTGGACAAAAGAGTAGACTACAGGATAAACAGAAGCTCCCACTGCAGCTAAGATGCATGAAGAGGTGATGGAGAGGCAGAAAAGATGGAAGAACAAAGTGGTTTTTGTTGTTGTTTTGTTTTATTTGTTTGCTTTTTTATTTACATTGGGGTTTTGTTTGTTTAATTAATATTCTTATTTGTTTGGGGGTTTTATTTGTTTAATTAATTTTCTTATATGTGTTTTTTATTTTTTAATTATTATTTTTGTTATTTTTTTTAACTTTTTCTTTGGGCATGTTATAAGTAAGAAGAATAGATACTGAGGGACTGGAAATGAGTGGGATTGGGGTGCATTATGTGAAATTCTCAAAGGATCAATAAAAAATTATGTTTAAAAATGTAATCTAAGATCAGAAGTTAGCATATATTACATAGCAGCAGGGGAGAATAATGACTCCAGACTCTAAGCCCTAGGAACTGCTGCCCAGGAGCCCTTGAGAAGCCAGGCTGCACTGGTTGTACTTGGAGTTTTCTTCCCATCTTCCCATCCCTATCCCATACCCTAGGGATGGTCAGTTTTCCTGACAGGTCGATATTGCTATTGCCTTCCAGCTGAATGTCTTTGGTCACTTCATAGACATCTGTCACCACATACAGGTCCTTCTTTCCCATCTGGCAATTCTTCACAAATGGTGGCTGCTTATCCAGAAGTTTCCTGAAGGTGTGAAATGGGAATGAAAAGATCTCTAATTTCACAGAAACAGAGACCAAATCATGAGATTTAAAAAAAAAAAAAAACCAGAAACTGTGCGTTTCAGAACTAAAGAAATTGAGTCAGCTTCAGGCTGGGGATGTGGCTCAGTCTATAAAGTGCTGGCCATGAACGTGTAACAACACGAATTCAGACCCCAGAAGTCACATTAAAGCCCGATGTGGTTATAGTTGACTCTATGCTACATGTGCTTGAAATCTGCTAAGAGAGTAGACAGTAAATGTTCTTGGCATAGAAATAACGGTAAGGACAGCTCAGCAGACAGAGGTGGTTGTTGACATGAGTTTGGTTCGCAGACACACAGAGAAAAGGGAGAAACTGGACTCCTGCAAGTTGGGCTCTGACTTCCACATTCAAGCCATGGCATGAGGGTGCACATGCATGCATAAACACACGTGTGCGCATGCACATAAACAAGCACACACCCACCCAGAAAGAGAGAGAGAGGAGAGAGGGTCAATGTACAAATGAATGTAATAAAGGAAAATTCTAAATAATGACTTCCAGATGGAAGGATAATATGTCACTGACTTATGCTTATGAGCATATATCACACCAAAATGCTGCACATGAAACATGCATTTCTACTTCTAAATTGTTCCTCAAAAGAGATGTGGTAAAAGTCAACTAAGTCCCTAAGCACTGGGGTGTTCAAGTGATTGTTACAGTCTTCCTCACATTTTAAACCATATTCCAAGCTCTTACTTCTACGATTCTCTCCTCATTACATGCCCATCCTCTGGACAGAAACTTCTATCTGATAAGAACCTTTGTCTGTCTGTCTTGTGTTTCTATCTCCATCACATTAATAGAACAGTAATGGGTGATTCTGTATCAATGAGTATTATTAGGGTACTATAAGCTATTATTTCAATGACTTGTAAAAATAATAAAGCAGAATAATGTGAGTTGTCATAAAACCTGCTCGATGCCTCTTTGCCTACAACATCATATCCCAGATCTTTACTGAACCATCCTTTCACCTGTTTTGAAGACTTTCCAGTTTGGGAACTGGAGTGCTAATACACTCAACCTCGATGTCATATCCATAGTCCTGATTATACGCTGCTGACACACTTCCTTCGACAATGGCATTAGCATTGACACCCGCAGCAACCTTCAGTCTCCTGAATACAGTATGTTTGAAGGAGAAGAGATCTGACACTTCAGGCTCTGTAGAGGAAAGGGGACAGAAGTTTAGCCAAGAATTCCCCGTGGAACAGCAAATCTGGAGAATGGGAAATAGGAGGCCAGTTCCCCTCCTCATTTAAACTTAGTTAAGGGGAAAGCTAATAATTATATATTAATAAATAAAAATAATGAATATCTGAAATATAAACTGCTACAGAGGGCAAATTCCAGAACCAATGCAAGCAGTCTGAATCCTAAAAAAGAAAAGCATCGTTTGTGTAGTGTCTAGGAATCCCCTGGGATCATCTTTCCAAGTACAGAATCCAGCCCCAGGCAGCTGGCTGGAAAAGAAAAAGGCCTGGGAATTTGAGGACAGACTGACTTCAGTCTGGATCCTAATTCTACAAGTGTGAACACTGTAACTTTGAACAAGTGGTTTTAGGAACTTTAATTGCTTTTTTGTAACATGGGTATCATATCTCCATCTAAAGAGGCTCTTGGAAGTGTTACACGACCAAATGCAAGGAAGGGACCAGAAAATGAGTGGATTCCTACTGGACCTTCCTTGTCCTTTGCTTTTAAGCAGGATGGCTCCTTAGCTACCTGTCTGGGCACCTCATGGATTCTGGGAAGTTGCACCACTGAAAATGCTGATTTGCACACTTCTCTGCCCCTTGACTGACAATACCTGGGAATGGAAAATTTGGCTCTAAAATTTGCAGTAGGGAATATCCAACTGGAATATAATCAGATTTCAAAATCCCTGAATGAGCAACCTTCTGCAGTATTGCAAACTGGCGGAACTTCTTTGCTTCTGCATGACGTGTGACAGGACACAGATCTATTCCACGAAGCCTTTTGGCCACATCATCGCAAAACATGGCAAATAAGTTGGACATGTTCCTAGTATCAGACAGAAGAAAGTGCATAATTTAGTCGAGAAGAGGAAGAGTGTAGTTGGCATAGGTTAACAGCACTGTCTGTCCTTCCAGAGGGCACAGGTTCAAATCCTAGCATTTATATGTAGGTTCACAAACATATGTAACTCCAGTTCCAGGGCATTCTATGCCTTGCTCTGAGCTCCTCAGGCACCAAGTACACATACAGAAATAGAATTGAAACCAGGTGTAATCTTAGTACTGGGGGGGGGGCAGAGGCAGGCAGACGTTTATGAGTTCTAGGCCAGCTAGAACTTGATCTACAGAGCATGTTCCAAGACAGCCAGGTCTACGCAGAGAAACCCTGTCTTGAAAAACAACAACAAAATATAATTGAAAACAACGAAATACCACACTCATGTTCTTTGCAACACTACTCACAAAATCAAAATGTGGAAACAACCTAAATGTCCATCAACAGGACAAGGAAATGTGACATCTCACTGTGAACTAATAACAACCTTAAAGGAAAAGAAAGTTCACAAAATGCAATAAAGTGATTAATCTTGAAGATATATATATAAGTATATGTCATTCAAGGGTAAACACCCACGGATCCAATTATATGAATTATCTCAAATCTCCAAGACCCAGAGAGAGCAAAGATGCTCTCTACTGGAGGAGAGAGGAAGGGACATTGTTAGTCAATCAGCTTAATGTTTCATTTGCATAAGAAGAATCTGCAGATCTGCTAGCAAGGTTTGTACCTAAACAC
>PVIU01027259.1:0-20809 GCA_004026605.1 Ondatra zibethicus | reverse complement strand
ATGCAAACTTAAGTGATTAATTTTATATGCAATTATGTACAATCATGTACATATACAAAAACATATGTATAAATATATGTATATATAAGGCGTTATTTACTTGAGAATAATATACAAGACATTATTTACTTGAAAATATTTCCTTATTTTTATACACATCGTAGAAACTCTCTAATGGCTTTCTTTATTACTGATGTGAAATAATATGTTGAAGCTTTCCAAAATAATATATTCTAAAATATTTCATAAACAATAAAAACAATTATAAATAATTAATATGAATTGTCTACAATATTTTTATTTATATTAAATTTTGCATGCAAAATTTACCCAATTAAGGCAATTATCCTATTTTAATATAGAAAAGAGAAACTACAAAATTAATTGCTCATATCACTGAAACACTGTAGCACTGAAAATGAATTCTAACATTTAATATCAGGATCAATACAATATTTAATTTTTAAACAGAAGAAAGAACAAAAGGGTAGATAATTATATTTTATTAAAAACAACTGGATATAATATATGTAACTCTTCCCTTGTAGTTAAGAGTTAATTGCACCCAATTTTGATCAACAATAGGTTCTGAGGCAGAGTTAGTAGTGAGGAAAGAGAGGAAATGAACATATGCTCTATTTACCTTATGACAAACCCCAAACACCATAAATGGGGCAAATTTAAGTTTCAATAGATTTAAGATCCTTCACACTTTATCCAAGTATAACTATAGCAAAAAGACTGGTAATGCCAAGTAGTCACAATCATTTCAACATGGAGTTGTTTTCTTTAAGCCTAGTGTTTTTGAAAGGATGTTCTGTCATTTGTAGTACAATTACTGTGTTCAGGACAGGTGAAATACTGAACAATATGTTCTTAGAGTACAGAAATCCCTTAGATATCAGATATTAGTGCAATCACTGCTTTAATCTGACATATCATTGTGTGTTCTTTGGTTCAATTTGATTTACTATCCAATACAGAACTAAGTAGAAGAGCAATGAAAATATTATATTTCAAAATTAACATGCTTCACTATCATTAGACACATTATTTCTATCTGATTTTTTAGATGGCAGAACACTTTACACTCAAAAAGTGATATTTGGCACACAAACAAATCTAAATAGCCTAGACTAAATAACACTAGACTTCTCATAAGCCAAGGACAATATTTGAAATGAAGCACAAGTCTGAGTATTAAATGGAAAATTCTTTCACTCTTGACAATATTTTTTTTCTTTTTTAATTGATTTTATATAATTTTTTCTCTACTCCCCTTCCTTCCTCTCTCTTCCCCTTCAACCCTCTCCAATGGTCCCCATGCTCCCAATTTACTCAGGAGATCTTGTCTTTTTCTACTTCCCATGTAGATTAGATCCATGTATATCTCTCTTAGAGTCCTCATTGATGTCTAGGTTCTCTGGGATTGTGATTTGTATGCTGGTTTTCTTTGATTTATGTCTAAAAACCACCAATGAGAAAGTACACATTATAATTGTCTTTCTGAGTTTGGGTAATCTCACTATATATGATGTTTTCTAGCTCCATCCATTTACCTGCAAATTTCATGATGAGATTATTTTTTTTTCTGCTGTGTGGTACTCCATTGCACAAAAGTCCCACATTTTCCTTATCCATTCATCAGTCAAGGGGCATTTAGTTTGTTTCCAGGTTCTGGCTATGACAAACAATGCTGCTATGAACATAGTTGAGAACATGCCCTTTTGTATGACTGAGCATCCTTTGGGTATATGCCCAAAAGTGATATTGCTGGGTCTTGAGGAAAGTTGTTTCCTAATTTTCTGAGAAATTGCCATACTGATTTCTAAAGGTGCTGTACCAGCTTGCATTCCCACCAGCAATGCAGAAGTGTTCCCTTTACCCCACAACCTCTCCAGCATAAATTATCATCAGTGCTTTTGATCTGGTCCAATCTTATAAGTGTAAGATGGGATCTCAGAGTTGTTTTGATTTGCATTTCTCTGATGGCTAAAGATGTTGAGCATTTCCTTAAGTATCTTTCAGCCATTTTGGATTCCTCTGTTGAGAGTTCTCTGTTTAGGTCTCTATTCCATTATTTTATTAGATTATTTGTTCTTTTGATGGCCAATTTCTTAAGTTCTTTGTATATTTTGCAGATGAGAGCTCTGTCTAATGTGGGGATGATAAAGATCTTTTCCCCTTCTGTGGGCTGCCGTTTTATCTTGTTGAACATTTCTTTTGCTTTACAAAAACTTTTCAGTTTCAGGAGGTCCCATTTATTATTTTTTTCTCTCAGGGTCTGTGCTACTGGAGTTATATTTAGGAAGTGGTCTCCTGTGACAATGCGCTCAATTGTACTTCCCAATTTCGCTTCTATGAAGTTCAGTGTGGCTAACTTTTTGTTGAGGTCTTTGATCCATTCGGACTTGAGTTGTGTGCATGTTGATAGATATGGGTTTATTTTCATTCTTCTACATGTTGATATCCAGATATGTCAACAACATTTGTTAAATATGCTTTCTTTTTTCAATTTTATATTTTTTGCTTCTTTGTCAAAAATCAGGTGTTCGAAGGTATGTGGATTAATGTCCGGGTCTTCAATTTGGTTCCATTGGTCCTCCTGTCTGTTTTTATGCCAATAACAGGCTGTTTTCAGTACTGTAGCTCTGCAGTAGAGTTTGAAGTCAGGGGTTGTGATGCCTCCAGAAATTCACTTTTGTACAAGATTGCTTTGTCTATCCTGGGTTTTTTTGCTTTTCTACATGAAGTTGAGTAGTGTTCTTTTGAGGTCTGTGGAAAATTTTGATGGGATTTTGATGGACATTGAATTGAATCTATAGATTGCTATTGGTAACATTGCCATTATTACTATGTTAATTCTGCCTCCCCCAGAGCTTGAGAGATCTTTCCACTTTCTCATGTCTTCTTCAATTTCTTTCTTCAACGATTTAAAGTTCTTGTCATACAAGTCTTCCACTTGTTTGGTTAGAATTACTCCAAGATATTTTCTGCTATTTGTGCCTCTTTCATAGGGTGATGTTTCTCTGATTTCTTCTCAGTCCATTTATCATCTGTGTAAAGGAGGTAATTTTTTGAGTTAATCGTATATGTTGCTACATTACTGAAAGTGGTTATGAGTTGTAGAAGTTCCTTGGTAGAATTTTTAGGGTTATTTATGTAATCTATCATATCATCAGCAAATAATGAGAGTTTGACTTCTTCTTTTCCGATTTGTATCTATTTGATCTCCTTTTGTTGTCTTATTGCTTTAGCTAGGACCTCAAGAAGTATATTGAATAGATTTGGAGAGTAGATAATCTTGTCTTGTTCCTTATTTCAGTGGGATCACTCTGAGTTTCTCTTCTTTTAGTTTGATGTTAGCTGATGGTTTGCTGTATATTGCCTTAATTATGTTTAGATATGTTCCTTGTATTCCTGCTCCCTCCAAGACCTTTATCATGAAGTGATATTGTGTTCTGTCAAAAGCTTTTTCAGCATCTAATAAGATGATCATGTGTTTTTAATTTTTAGTTTGTTTATAATGTGGATGATACTGACTGATTTTCATTTGTTGAACCATCCCTGCATGTCTGGAATGAAGCCAACTTGATCATGGTGAATGATGGTTCTGATGTGTTCTTGGTTTCAATTTGCCAGTATTTTATTTAGTATTTTTGCATCAATGTTTATGAGTGAGTTTGGTCTGTTATTCTCTTTCTTAGTATTTTCTTTATGTGGTGTGGGTATCAGGGTAATTTGTAGCATCATAAAACAAGTTTGGCAATGTTTACTCTGTTTCTATTGTGTGAAACAATTTGAGGAGTATTGCTATTAGTTTTTCTTTGAAAATCTTGTCGAATTCTGAGCTGAAACCATCTGGTCCTGGGCTTTTTTTGGTTGATGATTTTGATGACTATTTCTCTTTCTTTAGCAGTTGTAGGTCTATTTAATTTGTTTATCTCGTCTTGATTTATTTTTGGTAAATAATATTTACCCAGAAAGTTGTACATTTCCTTTAAGTTTTCCAATTTTGTAAAAGACAGGTATTTTAAATATGACCTGATGATCCTCTGGATTTCCACCATGTCTGCTGTTATGTCCCCCTTTTCATTTCTGATTTTGTTAATTTGGATATTCTCTCTCTGCCTTTTGGTTAGTTTGAATAAAGAATTGCCTGTTTTGTCGATTTTCTCAAAGAACCAACTATGTTTCATTGATTCTTGTATTGTTTTTGTTGTTCTTATTTTGTTGATTTCAGCTCTCAATTTGATTATTTTCTGCCATCTAGTTGTCTTGGATGAGTTTGCTTCTTTTTGTTCTAAATTTTTCAAATGTTCTGTTAATTCACTAGTGTGGGATTTTTCCAGCTTCTTTATGTAGACATATAGTGCTATGAACTTTCCTCTTCACACAGCTTTCATTGTGTCCCATAAATTTGGTTATGTTGTGTGGTCATTTTTATTGAATTTTATGAAGTCTTTAATTTCTCCCTTTATTTATTCCTTTACTCATTAATGCTTCAGGTGAGCATTGTTTAATTTCCATGTGTTTTGGTCTTTCTGGAATTAGTGTTGCTCTTGAATTCTAATTTTATGCCATGGTGATTGTCGGGATCCAAAGCCCCAACATAAAAACTACTTTTCCTTAACTGGACTCTCGTGCAAGCATGGGATATAATGAGACACAGTTCACACAACAATATCAGAAGGGCATCTCAGGCTTCATTCGTTCCCGAAGATCTACCTACATTTATTCTTTAAACACCTTTTATTTCCCCAGGTAAACCAAGGTAGAAACTCATTAATATTCTCTTTCCTGTGGACTCCTGAGTACCATCACACCTGCAACTTAGTCAGCAGCTTGGAATCCACAACTCTTCCCAGGCGATCTACATAATAACAAAGAGAAGGAGCAGTTCATCCTGAGTCTTTAGTTAGGTAGCTACAGGCGGTCTGGCACTATTAGTTTGTTGGGTTTATTGTGTGACTTAAACTTTAGAAGTATTTCTTTTATATATGAGGGTGCCCTTGTATTTGGGGCATAGATGTTCAGTATTGGGATTTGCTCGTGATGGATTTTTCCTGTGACTAATATGCAATGTCCTTCTTTGTTTCTTTTGATTGATTTTAGTTTGAAGTCTATTTTGGTAGATATATTAGGTAGATATTTGGTAGATAGCTACCTAATTTGTTTCTTAGGTCCATTTTATTGGAAAAAGTTTCCCAACCCTTTACTTTGAGGTGATGTCTGTCTTTGAGGTTGAGATGTGTTTCTTGTATGCAGCACAAAAATTGATTTTGTTTTCATATCCAATCTGTTATTCTGTGTCTTTTTATAGGTGAGTTGAGTCCATTTATGTTAAGGGCTATTAATGACCAGTAATTGCTATCTCCTGTTAATTTTGTTTTCATTGTTGGTTATGTTATTTTTGTGTGTGTTTTCCCCTTCTTTGGGATTTGCTGCTGTGAGATCATTAAGTCTGTGTTTTTGCTGATGTAGGCAACTTTCTTGGGTTGGATTGTGCTTCTAGTACTTTGTGTAGGGCTGGGTTTGTGGATAGGTATTTGTCAATCTGGTTTTTTCATGAATATCTTTTTTTAGTATTTTTAATTGATTTTTATTGAGCTCTACATTTTCTCTGCTCCCCTCCCTGCCTCTCCCCTCCCCACTTCAACCCCCTCCCAAGGTCCTCATGCTCTCAATTTACTCAAGAGATCTTGTATTTTCTACTTCCCATGTAGATTAGATCTATTTAAGTCTCTCTTAGTGTCCTCATTGTTGTCTAAGTTCTCTGGGATTGTGATTTGTAGGCTGGTTTTCTTTGCTTTATGTTAAAAAACCATCTATGAGTTAGTTAGTATATGTGATAATTGTCTTTCTGTGTCTGGGTTACCTCACTCAAAATAATGTTTTCCATTTTCCTGCAAAATTCAAGATGTTGTTATTTTTTTTTATGCTGTGTAGTACTCCATTGTGTAAATGTACCACATTTTCCTTATCCATTCTTTCGTTGAGGGGCATTTAGGTTGTTTCCAGGTTCTGGCTATGGTGTCCCATATTTCCTGAATATTTTGTGTTAATCTTTTGTTAGATTTAATGCTTTCTTTGACTGATGAGTCTATTTCCTCTATTGTATCTTCAGCGCTTGAGCTTCTATCATATATCTCTTGCATTCTGCTGTTTATGCTTGCATTTGGGGTTCCTGATCAATATCACATGATATCAGTTTCTATTATTCCCTCAGTTTGTGTTTTCTTTATTGTCTCTATTTCAGTTTTCAAGTCTTGAATAGTTTCTTTTATATGTCTGATTGCTTTTTCTTGATTTTCTTTAAGGGACTTGTTGATGTCTTCCAATTTTTTGTTTGTCTTTTCCTCTATTTCTTTGAGAGAATTTTTCATTCCCTCTTTAAGGGCCTCAAACATTCTCCTAAAGTTATTTTTTTAGGTAATTTTCTTTTGCTTCATCTTTATTTGGTTGTTCAAGTCTTGCTTTTGTAGGATAACTAGATTTTATTTGTGTCATGTTGCTCTTTATGGTGTTTCATGTGTTCTTACCTTGTCTATTCAACTTTTCCTCTGATTGGTGTAACAGGGGATGTCTGTGACTCTGGTGATCAATCTTCCTGGTAGCAGTAGAGCCAAGGCTCAGATGTTTGCCTCTCATGGTGCAGTTAGTGACACAGTTCCAGTCACCCTGTTGGTCACTCCGTTTTCATGGTAGTTGTTCAGTGCTTTCAGGGTTTGCTCTGCTCCTGTTTCTGTGGAGTTCACTGTCTCAGGCTTGCTCTGTCCTAGATCACTGGTTCAGTCCTGTTCCTATGGAGTTTGCTGTCTCAGGCTTCCTCCTGCCTAGGTACCTGATTCAGACCTGTTTCCATAAATGTCCCTGGTCTGGATCTGCTCCTGCTCCTATAGAGTTTTCTGTCTCAGGCCTGCTCTGGCCTAGGTTGTTGGTGTCAAGTTTCTTGCTAGCCCCATAATGGGAGTCTCATTCAAGATGTCTCTTTCATTGCTCTCCATCTCTGTCCTTCCCCCATCTCAACCATCCCATTTCCTCTAGTTCTCCTCCTCTCTCCTTTTCTCTCTTTTTCTTCCTTTTCAGCCTTTCCTTCTCTTCTCCCCACACCCCCATGCTCCCAATTTTCTTAGGAGATCTTGTCTATTTCCCATTCCCCAGGGGAACTATGTATGTTTTTCTTAGAGTTTTTTTTTTTTTTTTTACTTAGCTTCTCTAGGGTCATGGACTATAGGCTTCTTATCCTTTGCTTTTCAGCTAGTATTTCCCGATGGTAGGTACATACCTGCTCATCTTTCTGGGTTTGGGTTACCTCACTCAGGATGGTTTCTTCTAGTTCCATTATATTTCCATTAATTTGCATGCAAATTTCAAGATGTCATGTTTTTTTGTTTTTTTTTTCCACTGAGTAGCACTCCATTGTGCAAAGGTAACACATTTTCTTTATCTATTCTTTGGTTGATGGATATCTAGGTTGTCTCCAGGTTCTAGCTATGACAAATAATGTTGCTATAAACATAGTTGAACAAATGTCTTTGCATTATTGTTGAGCATCCTTTACATATACATCAAAGAGTGGTATTGCTGAGTCTTGTGGTAGGTTGATTCCCAATTTTCTAAGAAACCTCTATACTGATTTCCAGAGTGGCTGTACAAGTTATCATTCCCACCAGAATGGAGGAGTGTTCCCCTTACTACGAAATCTCTCCAGCATAAACTATTCTTGGTGTTTTTGACCTCAGCCATTCTGACAGTTATAAAAGTCTCAGAGTTGTATTGATTTGTATTTTATTGATGACTACAGATGTTGAACATTTCCTCAAGTGTCTTTTGGCCATTTGAGATTCTTCTGCTGAGAATTCTCTGTTTTGTTCTGTACCTCACTTATTAATTGGGTCATTTGGAATTTTGATGTCTAATTTCTTGAGTTCTTTATATATTTTGGAGATGAGACCTCTGTCTGATGTGGAGAAGGTGAAGATCTTTTCCATTTCAGTAAGTTGTCTTTTTGTCTTATTGACTGTGTTCTTTGCTTTACAAAAGCTTCTCAATTTCAGAAAGTCCCATTTATTTATTGTTGCTGTCAGGTCTGTGCTATTGGGGTTATATTCAGGAAGTGGTTCCCTGTGCCCCTGCACAGGTTAATTCCTACTTTCTCTTCTATCAGGTTCAGTGTGGTCAGATCTATATTGAAGTCTTTAATCCATTTGGACTTGAGTTTTATGCATGGGGGTAGGTATGGATCTATATTCATTCTTCTGCATGCTGACATCCAGTTATGTCAGCACCATTGTTGAAGATATTTTTTAATTCATTGTATAATTTTAGCTTCTTTGTCAAAAATCAGGTATCCATAGGTGTGTTTATTAATATCTGGGTCTTTGATTCCATTCCATTGGTCCACCTGTCTGTTTTTATGTTAATGCCAAGCTCTGTTCATTACGATAGCTCTATAATAGAGCTTAATGTCAGGGATGGTGATCCCCCTGGATGTTTGTTTATTATACATGATAGTTTTGGCTATCCTGGGTTAGAAGCTGAGTATTATTCTTTTGAGATTTGTGAAGAATTGTGTTGAGATTTTGTTGATGATTGCATTGAATCTGTAGATTGCTTTTGGTAGGATTGAAATTTTTTTTTTTTTGATCCTACCTATCCAAGAACATGGGAGATCTTTCTTCAGTTTCATTCTTCAATGATCTAAATTTCTTGTCGAATATGTTTTCCACTTGTTTGGTTAGTGTTACCCCAGGATATTTTATGATAGTGTGGTTATTGTGAATGGTGATGTTGCTCTGATTTCTCTCTCAGCTCCTTTATCACTTGTATATACCTGGGTAACCATTTTTTTGTGTTGATCTTGTAACCAGAGTAAAGCAGCTCCCAGGCAGGGCTGGGGCTACGCTCCACCTTAACAATGATCACATTTGTTTTAGTTCAGTTTATATATAGTAAATTACATTGATAGATGTTCATATATTGAATATCCCTTCATTTCTGGGATGAAGCCAACTAGATCATGGTGGATGATTCTTTTTAATGTGTTCTTGGATTCTTTGTTTCATTGATTCTTTGTATTGTTTTCTTTGTTCCTTTCTATTTTATTGACTTCAGCCCTCAATTTGATTATTTCCTGTCTTTTATTCCTCCTGGGGGCATCTGCTTCTTTTTGTTATAGAACTTTCAGGTTGCTGTTTAGTTACTATTGTGAGATTTTTCTGCTTTCTTTTTGTATGCACTTTGTGCTATGAACTTTCCTCTTTGCTCTGCTTTCATAGTGTCCAGTAGGTTTGGATCCATTTTGCCTTCATTTTCATTGAATTCTAGAAAGTCTTTATTTCCTTTCTTTATTTCTTCCTTGTCTGAGGGGTGATTTAATTGAGCACTGTTCAATTTCTCTGAGTTTTTAGGTTTTCTAACATTTGTGTTGTTGTTGAATTCTAATTTTATACCACGGTGATCTGAAAACATACAGGAGGTTATTCTAACCTTTGTGTTTCTTGAGGCTTGCTTTGTTACCAAGATGTGGTCAATTTTAGAGAAGGTTCCATGAGGTGCTGAGAAGAAGGTATATTCTTTTGTGTTTGGGTGAAATGTTCTATAGATGCCTGTTAATCCATATGAGTCATGACATCTGTCAGTTGTCTTGTTTCTCTGTTAATTTTCTGTCTGATTGATCTGTCCACTGAGAAGAGTGGGATGCTAAAGTCTCCTACTATTAGTGTTTGGGGTTTAATGTGCAATTTAAGTTTTAGTAATATTTCTTTTGCATATGTGTGTGCTCTTGTATTTAGGGCATAAATGTTCAGGACTGAGACTTCATATTCATGGATTTTTCCTGTGATGAGTAAAAAGTGTCTTTCTCCATCTCTTCTGGTTAATTTTAGTTTGAAATCTATTTTGTTCGATATTAGGACAGCTACACATGCTTGCTTCTTGGGTCCATTTGATTGGAAAATCTTTTCCCATACCTTTACTCTGAGGTACTGTCTGTCTTTGAGTTTGAGGTGTATTTCTTTTATACAGCAGAAGGATGGATCCTACTTTTATATCCATTCTTTTAGCCTGTGTCTTTTTATAGGTGAATTGAGTACATTGATATTAAGAGATATTAATGACCAGTGATTGCTAATTACTGTTATTTTTTTCTTGGTGTTTCCCTTATTTTGGCTTTGTTGGTGTGAGGTTATCTGTTGCAGGTTTTTTTTTGGGGGGGGGTGCAGTTAGCTTCTTTGGGTTGAAGTATTTCTTCTAGTATTCTCTGTAAGACTGGGTTTGTGAATAAGCATTGTTTAAATTTGGTTTGGTCATGGAATGTTTTTTCTCCATTGATGGTGATTGAAAGCTCTGCTGGATGTATGATCTTGAAGCCATGTGTGGTCTTGCAGCCATGGTCTCTTAGTATCTGTAGCACATCTGTCCAGGACCTTGTGGCTTTCACTGTTTCCATTGAAAATTCAGGTGTAATTCTGATAGGTTTGCCTTTATGTGTTACTTGGCCTCTTTTTTATTTTTTGTAGCTCTTAATATTCTTTCATTAGTCTTTCTTTATGTTTTGCATTTTGATTATTATATGGTGAGGGGACTTTTTTATTTTTGGTCCAATCCATTTGGTGTTCTGTAAGCTTCTTTACCTTCTTCATAGGCATATCCTTCTTTAGGTTGGGAAAATTTTCTCCTATAATTTTGTTGAATTTATTTTCTATGCCTTTGATCTGGGGTAATTCTTCTGTTTCTATTATTCTTAGGTTTGGTCTTTTTATTTTGTCCCAGATTTCCTGGGTGTTTTGTGTTAAGAATTTGTTGGCTTTAACATTTTCTTTTACCAATAAATCTATTTCCTCTATAGTATCTTAAACATTTGAGATTCTCTCTTCCATCTCATATATTCTGTTGGTTATGCTTGCATTGGTAGTTTCTGTTAATTTATCCAGATTTTTCACTTCCAAAATTCCCTTGGTTTGTGTTTTCTTTATTGCCTCTATTTCTGTTTTCAAGTCTTTGTGTTCTTCACCTGTTTCTTTGCTTTTTATTAGTTTTCTTGAGTCTTTTTTTTTTACATATTTGTTGATTTCTTTAAGGGTCTCTACCATCTTCATAAAATTAATCTTAAGATTGTTTTCCTGTACTTATTCTGGGTTAGGATGATCACTGTTGTATGACCACTTGGATCTGGTGTTAGCATGTTGGTTTTTAGGTTGTTGAATGAATTTTTGCATTGGCACCTACTCTCTTCCTCCAAATGGTGCCAACAGTGTCTTTGCCTCTTGTTCCGATCTTTGTAGCTGCTGTCTGTGTCTTACAGAGCCGCTCTTGGTCTACTCTGGGCAGTCACTGTCTGTGTCTCAGGGAGCCACTGAGGTCTCTCTTGGTCCTCTGTGTGCACCTGCAGGCTATTGGTCCACTGTGTGCAGTTGCAGCCTGTGGTTCAGAGCTCCTCTCAGATCACAGGGGATAGGTGGGTTAGGGGCGGAGTGGGCCTTGTAGCTTACAGGGTTTAATCCATGAGAAGAACATTAGAGCTGCTTACCCGCATTAAGCTTGCCTGCTATCTGGCGGAAGAAGCTGAGGCAGGTGGGGGAGGGGCCTGGGGTTTTGCCTCAGGTACCTAAGGCCTAGAGAATGGGGTGTCCAGCTGACTAGCTGATCGCTCCCCTCTTGGTCCTCTTTCATATACGTTAAAAGGGTATATATAAAAAGAACAAATCATTTTGGAACAATTTTTTTATTCTTTTAATGCAGTACTATTCATGTAAACACATTTTATGCAATGTATCTCATCACTCCTGAATTGAATTGAAAATACTCCAATATAGAAATTCTTATTTTAGAAATATCAAACACTAAAAATAATTTCTGGACTGCAATTATCAAAGTCCCAAGCATATTTATATTAGAGAAATTAGAGGTAACGTATTCAGGGAAAAACAGTTGGCTACATTTGTGTAGAGCCCTGAGAAAGAATAGAGACATAACATATTCAGCCAAATTCTTTCTTTCTTAATGTAATTACAAGAGAGGAGAGATACTTCATAGTTGTAAATGTAGCATTGTTTTCCAAGAAACAGAAAGTTTAACATTCTCATATAAATACAATATTAACAATCATTTTACTTATATGCATAAAGGAATAACAAAGTTGAGATAAAGTTACAGTGTAAACTAAGTGGAATACATTTAATTATTTAGTTATTTTAATACCTTCTTTCCTAAATAAATCAAAGTCTTCTCCTATTTGTTATTGACAGTTTGAATTTCAGAGGAGCATATGAAGGCCAAATGGTAGCTTATTCTGAGTGAAGATTTCCAGCAGGAGGTATTCGAGAGCAGGCGAAAAGGAGAAAGAAAGGAAACAGGTTGAAAGATTTTCAGAAAACCAGAAAGCGTTAAATGAGAAAAACAACAAAATAAAAAGTAATTGCAATTCTTTCATATTTGAAGGGTGAGATTGCATAAGGTTTGTCTTAGGAACCTGGAAGCGAGAACTGAAGCCGAGAGTCTGGAGTAACTCTACTTACTGCCTTGCTCTTCCTAGTTCATGCTCAGACATCACTTTTATTCAACCTTCATGGCAACTCTCCAGGGATAGCGTGGACCAGAGTGGGATGGGCCCTCCTCCTTGGTATGACATAACCATAGTAGAATTGATTGAGGCAGTTGGAAACCTATTCCTCAGAGTGCATTGCCTTGCCCAACCTTAAAGTGCAACTTATGTTACTGCAATTTATGCCATGCTTTGTTGATATCCATGGGAGGACTGCACCTTTCTGAACAGAAACAAAGAAGAAGTGGGGAACAGGAAGGAGTGGGGGTGGGACAGAGGGGAGGTGAAGGGAGGAAATGGGAGGAGAGGGGTTAGGGGAAACTTTGGTTGGAATGTAAAATAAACAAATAAATAATAAGTAAATTTTTTAAATTTGAAAATTTAATTAAATTTTGAGTATATTTATTTAGGTAGAAGGCAAGCAAATTATAGACTGAGAGATTACAATTTACCAAAAGAAAAGAAAAAGTTTCTAAACATGGCAAGTAAGCTGTGAAGTTCTTTGACACTGGAGAATAGAGAAGGCAGCCATAGAAGAATTCTTATTTTGCAGAAGACTATGAGTCTACAATTTCTTTTTTGATCCCTCTAAGTATTCCACTAGTATTCTTGCAGCTTGCTTTATTTATTTTGATTGCAGAGATGGCCTGTGGGCACATCGTATTTACCTAATAGTACACTGAAATATATAAATTTTTGTTAAAATTGCATTCCCCAAACAGCAATAATTTTATTTTATCTTATTCCTTTTTATTTTTGTCACAGAACTGATACAACTGTTATTTAGTGTGTAAATATTGAGAACAGTAAAGTGGTAAAATGGGATTTCACTTCATAACACATATTGTTTTACCTGTGGGATGATGTGATTAACATACTACTTTGTTCTCTTCTATTTAACAACAAATATCTGAGTTTTCCCTGGAGCTGCCATGATGAAGCATTACAGGGTAAGTTCAAACAATGTAAATCATCAGTTCACAGTTACAGAGGCCACATGCCCAAAGTCCAATGTATGGCAGAGCAATATTTCTTTCTTGCCTACTTGGGGAGTATTTTCCTGCCCACCTACTAGGAGCCCCATTATTCTTGCTTGTAAATCTGGTTTATCTCCAGTGTCATTTCCATCTTCAGATGACTATTTTTCCTCTGTATTCCTATATTTTAACACAGTTTTCTTCTCATTATGCTCTCTCCATCTTATTATAAGGACTATTCTTACTAGATTAGAGGCAACCTAATTCATTATAAATCATTTTTTTAATCCAGTATTTTTTCATATTTTCTTTTTTGGTATTTTATTTATTCATCTGTTCATTTATTTATTCTGAAACTCTTTTAATGCAGTAGGAAGCATGTCAGTCTCATAATCTGAAAATATTTATTTATTTTACATCCTAGCCAAAGTTTTTTCCTTCCTCTCTGCCTACTCCCTCACTCCTCCAATGTCCCTCCCATCCTTTCCTCCTCTGCTTCTTTCAGAAAGGGTTGAAAGAGCTCCAGAGTGGGGAGACTCTCACTCAAGTCTCGGGATAACATAACCCCCCAAGAACTCACGAGAGACCGTCCTTGCTGCAATCACACTAGGTTTATTGATAGGAACCAGAGTTCTGGGGCTGAGACTCATATCCCACGCAAGGGAGGAGTTCGACGCTGAGTAGCTGGTAGAGGGGGTATTTAAGGGAAGAAACAAAACCACAACCCAAAGTGGGTAGGGAGGGCATCATTGGAAAATTCCAAAAATACCAGTGATCATCACAAGGGGTAACTTCCCATTTCTCAAGATTATAATCTAACTTTATGGTCAGCTAGTTCCTGGATCAGAGTCACTGAACTGGCTAACCTAGATTTTTGGCTCTATTCTTTCTGCTAGAGGGGTCTGGATTTTATCCTGGTCTTTCAGGGTCAGGCCTCTCATGAGTATCAACAAAGCAGAGTATATCAAGTTGAAGTAAGACTAAGCTCTTCCTCTTGTATTAGAATGGAAAACTCATTATAACCATACTTTAACTTGATTAAGAGCATAATTATTTAATTTCCAACTAATTTCACATTTTTTCTGGATAACCGGGACTCTAAAAGATAAAAACTCAATCTGTATTTATTAGGTTCATAAGAATTTTCAGACTACTGTAAAGCTGAAATATTTCACATAAATTTCTTATCAATGTTATGTAAATGTCTAGAAAAACAAATCGATATCAGATATTTTTCTGGAGCACAATAAAGAATGGTTCTTATTATCTGCTTAGGTCATATATCAATATTTCCTATGGAGGCATAATTATATGAGTGTACTTAAATTTACATATTCATTAATATACAGACACAATGACTTAACATATTCTGATATTAAAGTGTTTAAAATTTGCTTTAAGATACATTTATTATATAGAATATATATGCAGGTTCTAACTTGAACTTAGTTTACAGAACATGAGATTAAAAGTTAAAGATACAGGTTTACATTTAAGCAATGCAAAGTTATCATAGAATATATTCAAAAGAAGGTAAACATTTATGAAAGGGGTAGAAATGTTTTCACGACTTGATACTCTCTGGGCTGAGATCCAAATACTAAAGAAAAATTAACTGAGCCAACTAGGACTGGCAGAAAGGATTTTATGAAGAAGAAAGACATACAGTCTCTATGAGCCAGGCACAAAAATAATAATTAAATCAAGAGTGTAAACAATATGTAGGAAAATGTACAAAATGCAAACAAAAGTTAGGAGGAGTCAGGATTTTCTGAATGCCGCAGGCCATGTTAGGGGTTCAGCTTAGTTAAACAAATTAAATTTTGCCTGAAATCTAAAGAGGACCTTGCTTGATTATGTAAATATGGAAAAAAGGTATTAGAAAGAAAAATCTAAAGTATTTGAAGGAAAATGTGTAATAATAGAATTTTTTTGGATTGTGTATTGCCCAAACATCATCATTGACTGTACAAGAGAGGCAAATTCCAGAAGCTTGCTGGTCAGCTGTTATAGATGAGAAAAGAGCTTTGTTTTTTATAAGAGACTGCCCTAAGGGACCAAGTCAGAGAACAACTGAGCTATCTCTGTTGACACCAGTTTCCAATTCTAGCCTTACAATGCTTCTGCACACATCATGACTGGTCATATACATGCAAAAATAATATAGTAACAATTTCAAAATTGCACTGTGCTGAGGAAAATTATCCAGATTTTAAAAACATGTAAGTAAAACATTCCATAGTGATTTCCCATGTATGGATAATATAGAAATTTTAAAGAAATATAGCAACATAATGGATATTAAGTCATTGTTGAGCTAAACCCAATGTTTTTCTGAACAAACAATATACTCAAGAATTAATTTTATATTATGAAAATTATCTGTATTATATATATGTGTGTGTATTATGGTATGCATGTTATAATCCTTCTGAATCATTCATATCTCTATAAAAACTCTGACCTTTGTTTTCAGGTTTTGGAATCTTTCATTTTAGCAACCTAAACATTGAGTAAGAGGGCAGAGCCACTACCTTTTACTTCTTCTTCTTCTTCTTCTTCTTCTTCTTCTTCTTCTTCTTCTTCTTCTTCTTCTTCTTCTTCTTCTTCTTCTTCTTCTTCTTCTTCATTATTATTATTATTAGTTTTTCAAGTCCCTATAGCTCTCCTGGAATGCACTCTGTAGTTCAGACTGGCCTCAAACTCACAGAAATCTGCCTGTCTATACCTCCCAACTGCTGGGATTAAAGGTGTGCGTCACCACCTGCCAGCCTACCTTTTACTTCTATAGCAATGAATTTCTTTCTCTTCTGACCTCATGCACTTTCCTTCCATGTATAAAGATTAGGTCTTTCCATATGTCAATGGAGTTACATGAAGAAAAAGTAAGGGGTGGAATAAAAGTCAGCTATAGAGAGAACAATGTATGTAAACATTGTGCACAACCTCCAACTGCTGAAAATTATCCTGGTAAAGTGGATTCCAAATGGGTTTTCCCTGATTCCCACTTCCACTAAGGAGAATTAGAGATATCTCAAAAACAATTAGTACATCAATCTAATGAAAGGAAAGTTGTCAGGTAACCCAAGTTTTAAGTCCCAGTTTGTGAAGTAGCTCCTCAGAAGCCTAAACATTCTGTCTTAGGACTTTCTTGCTGTGAAGAGATAGCAAGAAAACAGAAACTCTTATGAAGAAAAACATTTAATCTGGGCTGTCTTACAGTTCAGAGGTTAAATTCATTATTGTCATAGTTGGAAACATAAAAGTAAGATGGCATGCAGGTAGACATGGTACTGAAGAGATAGCTGAGAATTCTACATCCAGATAGGGAGATAGCAGGAAGAGAGACTGCCAGTGGGCCTGGCTTGAGATTCTGAAACACCAAAGCCTACTACTCCCTGTTTTCAACTTCCTCCAACAAAACCACTTCTACTCCAACAATAACACACCTCCCAATAGTGCCACTCCCTGTGAGCCTATGGGACACATTTGTATTCAAACTACCATACATTTCATCTAGAAAGATGAGGAGACTTTTGCGACTCCTTAAGAAAGCAAAACATCACATGTGTTGGGGAGTAGGAACTTGGCAGATGTTCAAAATGTCCCGTTCCAGCTCTATAGAAACAACAAAATCGTGCTGAAGAAGGAGATTCTGAGGAACCACATGCTGAGATAAGAGATCTCACAGGTCTGTGGGGCTATCTGGAAATTCGCTCCAAAATCTAGCATTGCCCTAGGGGTCGTTTTTTTTCTGTAATGTAGATGTGTTTGACTTACCCTTCCTGTAACTAATTCCTCATGCATATTTCTGCAAGTAACCTCCATAAAATCTCATTTGTGCAAAAATATGAAATTTGGTGGAATCATTTATTTGTTCTGTCACATCTTCCTTTCCTGGATAAATAGAAACATGTGCATTCTATCTCCTCAGGAAAAATTCTGTCATACAACAAGGACTTGTAAGATGATAAAAGAAATAATATTACGAAAGATTATTTAAAGGGAATGTAAGCTTTCCCAATATTTGCTGCTTTTTTCCCTTCCTACTCTTCTCCTTCTTGTCCTCCACCTGCTCTTCTTCCTTCTCTCATTCTTCTTCTTGCTTATGTAGAGGGGAATGGGGTTTGACTGTGGGTTTCAGGGATTAAACCCTGATCTTCTATTTGTGTAGACAGAAATTTTACTCACTGATCCATGTCACAAAATCCCTAAGAGCTTTTAAATACTAATTAAGTACTACTATAGCTTACATGGTTTTAATACTATAATTCAAAAAGAACTACATATTGATTTTCAAAGTGGCTGAACAAGTTTGCACTCTCACCAGGGATGAGCAGTGTTCCTCTTGCTCCATATTCTCTCCAGCATGAGCCATCACTTAAGTTTTTCATATTAGCCATTCCAAAATATGTAAGATGAAATCTCAGAGTTGTTTTGGCTTGCATTTCCATGATGGGTAACTATGGTGAACATTTCTTTGAGTGTTACTTGGTCAATTGAGAGTCTTCTCTTTGGAATTCTTTGTTCAGATTTGTACCCTATTTTTTAAAACTTGGATTAATTGTTGTTTTGATGTCTAGTTTCTTGAGTTCTTTATTTATTTTGGAAATCAGCCTTTTGTCAATTGTGGGATTGGTGAAGGTATTTTCCCATTCTATATTCTGACTTTTTGTCCTAATGGCAATATCGTTTGCCTTACAGAATCTTTTCAGTTTCATGAGGTCCCATTTATTTATTGTCCGCCTTAGCATCTGTGCTATTGGTGCTCATTTAAGAAAGTTGTTGTCTGTGACAATGCATTCAAGGCTGTCTACCACTTGCTCTGAATTTATGCTGAGGTCTTTGATTAACTTGGACTTGACTTTTGTGAAGGGTGATAGATAAAGCTCTATCTCCATTCTTCTACGTGTTGACATCCAGTTATGTCAGCAGCATTTGTTGAAGATGCTTTCATTTCTCAATGTATAATTTCTTCTTCTTTGTCAAATCTCGAGTGTCCATAAGTATATGGAGTTAGGGTCTTCTTTTTATTCCTCCTCTCTGTATTTATGCTACTACAGGTGCCTAACCCACTTGTCATAAGACAGTCTTCATCCAGTAATTGATGGAGCCTGCATGGGACTGACATAAGCCCTCTGCATATATGTGACAGTTGTGTAGCTTTGTCTTAATGAACTCCTAAAAGTGGAGCAGGGGCTGTATTTAACTCTTTTGCTGGCTCTTCAAAACCTGTTCCTTCCACTGGGTTGCCTTGCGTCGTAACAAGGGGACATGCTTAGTGTTACTACAACTTCATATGCTACCTTTTGTTGATAACCGTGGGAGGCCTTCCCTTTCATAAACAAAACTGGAGGTTGAGAGAATTGGGGGTTAGGAACAGAGGGTGGCATGGGGAAGGAACTAGGGATGGGTAACTGCAGTAGGAATGTAAAAGAAACAAACATTTTAAAAAGTGGAACATCATAAAAATCCACATGTCTTAAACCAAGGAGGTATGGCAGCCATGATTTCATTCATCTAGCAGTAACTTTGCTAATGCCTACTTAGATGATAATTTGGCCTCTGTCTGGTTAATTTTAAATGAAACCACCACTTACCAACTAGTGTTCTTCATTATTACACAGTATTGCTTATGGCTACATTCTTAGTGATCTGACGACTCTCTCTGAAAATTTATTGTATTTGTTGAAAGGAAAATAACATCCCATTTTCAAGTGGAAAGCCACAATAGACCTTTTCACTTTTAAGGTCCTTCTTATAGGTATTTCAGCACAATGATAAGAAAAATAACATAAAGTTGTACATAATATGCTGTATGTTGATAATTATACATACAATGAGACATATACATGTTTTATCATCAAATATCCTGGATAGTCAACAAATGCTAATAATTATCTAAAGATGTATTTTGAATATTTTGAAGCCAGCACACTGATTAGGAAGCCAGAGGACAACTCTTAACCTTCAGGCAAACAGCAGTATTAATGCAAATTTTAAATAGAAGTCTTGAGTTATGACAGATTTCATGATAAAATCAAAAGATCGGGAGAAACACAAATAAGCAAGCTACAAAATAAACACCCTGAGTGCTCCTAAGATTTCCCCAACTGGGGACTGCAATTTAATGAGCTCTGCATTCAAACTGTTTTTCCTTCCAGTTCTGGAAACCCTCACACACTAAAGGCATCCTTGGAGCGTTTCTACTGGCTCTCCTTATGCTAAGGTGACTATTGCCCTGGAAACCAAAGACCTTCCTGTACATGCCTTGACCTTATTAAGGCTTCTTCTCAAATGTTATTTTAGCAGGCAGACCTTTCTCTCACCATATTGTTTAAAATACTGTTGAAGCCTCCACAGAATTCTTCTACTTTTTCTGCTTTCTATGTCTACACAGCAATTATATTCATATAACATTTCTTACTAATTATTTTCTGTTTGTGTTTTTTTCACTGTCCTGTATAAGAAAGGGGCTGAAACTCTTTACCAACGCTTTCTATAAAGAATGGTGTTTATTTACTAATGCCCCAAACAGAAAAAAAATACAAGAAAAATTATATTGTACATTGTTTGAATGCTAAGAGAACTATGAACAAATATAACAAATGCAATTCAGTAACAAATAATTTTCTTTGGATTTAACATTACTCATGTGAATGCATTGTTGAACTACATTAACAAAATCAATTCAATAATGACTATATTTCATCAAAAAATCTCATTTGTAAAAATCCCATGCCATTTAATATGTTCTAAAATGGTATCTCTGGGGTTAAACTACAAATTACAAACAGCACAAAAATTATGCATTTTTAATATTTTGATCTTAAATTAATACTGTAATTAAATGAAGTGCTTTTGTGGTGACAACCGCAGGCACTGAGTTAAATATTTATTATGTGTTAGGATTTTCTTTGTGCAAATAATTTGTTTCTCCCTGGGCTTCCCTTTTTATGTATATTACTCATTAGTTAATGATTAATTTTTAGTAACTTAATGCATTTGGGATAATTCTTATTTCATAAATGGTTATCATTGTATCCCGTTGTCAGACGTCCAGAATGTCATTGGTCATTCATATACTCAAATTTTCCCTAAGGATCATTTTTGTATACAGCATTCCACTAAATTTCCAGTGCCTTCACAATGCAAATTTTACAAACAAGCTTGTGTGTGTGTGTGTTTGTCTGTATATACCACATATGTGCAAGTGCCCATGGAGATGAGAGGAAGTGTCAGATTCCCTAGAACAGGAGTAACAGGAGTTTATGGGCCATTTGAT
>PVIU01027258.1:0-20738 GCA_004026605.1 Ondatra zibethicus | reverse complement strand
TTCTATTTCCATCCATTTGCATGCAAAATTCAAGATGTCATTGTTTTTTACCGCTGAGTAGTATTCTAATGAGTATATAATCCACACTTTCTTGATCCATTCTTCCATTGAGGGGCACCTAGGTTGTTTCCAGGTTCTGGCTATTACAAACAATGCTGCTATGAACATAGTTGCACTAATGCTTTTGTAGTATGATTGGGCATCTCTTGGGTATATTCCCCAGAGTGGCATTGCTGGATCCTGAGGTAGGTTGATTCCCAATTTCCTGAGAAACTGCCACACTGATTTCCAAAGAGGTCTTCTGCATGTATTATCTTTTTGGGAACCGAGTCTTTTTAGATGCACTCCTTCCTAGGCCGGGAGGGAGGGTGGGGTGGGCCTTGAACTTCCAAAAGGCCAGGGCACCATGCCCTCTTTCAAGGAAGAAGGGGGAGGGAGGAGGGGTTGGGGGGTAGCGGGAGGGGACCGAGAGAAGGGGAAGAAATGTAAAAATTTTATTTCTTTACTTATGTTTTGAATGGAAAAAATAAAACAAAACAATGTAAAAAAACTAAAGTAAATAAATTTTTCAGGTCCTTCAAAAAAAAAAAAGAGGAGTCTCTAGCATGAGGAACATTTGAGAAGATGGCTATTTTTGTGGCATTTTCTTCCCAATTTAAGCTACCTTTAAGGCAATTTTACTAGAGCACATTATAGATAGTTATTGTGAATTACTTGAAAGCACAATTATACATAAAATGTCATGTAAAACTAATCATGCTGCAATTATAATGTACAGAATTTTTGTTCAGCTTTTCCTAGAGTGTCTACCACCCACACAAAGCAAAAAGTCCCTCAAAGAGGTAAGAGGGACTTTTACTGAAGTCCCAGGCCTAAAATAGCTAAAACTATCCCCGAAATGAATATCAGATTCAAATTGCTGGGAACACTAAGGGTAATGTAGTGCATATACAGCTATCTAGTTTTCCTTCACATTTATTTTCAAAAATTGTCTTTATTCCCTATTTGCAATTCAGGCTCTAATATTGCAGTCCGCAGGATTCTGCTTCAGACTCTGGCAAATATCTCCTTCTCCAGTCATATTATTCATGCTGATGCTTCACAACATTCCATCATTTTTTTATGACTCTCGCTGAGCTTTCAACCATCTTTACTCAGTTGCCTTCATGTAGTTTCAATGGATTGCTTAGAAAGTGTTCTAAAATAGCTGTCTGAAGTTTTGGATCTGAATATTTTTATTCTCTATTGCAAAAGCTTGACACTGGCAGGACTTGACTTGACCTGATTGCTGGAGTCAGAAAACAGTCTTATGAAGGCTGAGTCCAACCAACAAAACACCTTAATTGGTCTGCATATTTTAACAATAGTTCAGCTTTCTTCCCCGAATAACCTCCTGTGTGTGTGTGTGTGTGTGTGTGTGTATTTCATAAAATACATTGAACTCTTAGTGGGAAAGTAAAATAAACTGCTAGAAGATCAATAATTATGCAGCCTAGGTCATTCTCAAGGGGAAAATACAATACAATATATGCAATTATAAATGGGTGCCTATATGTTTGGTGAATTATTCATCTTTTTTGTCTTTTATCGTGAATTGTTAAAATGTACATGCGACACATACAGAAAGGTCCTATCTGGCATTCCTGCCTTCTCTGTCTCTCCCTAAATGTTTCATATTTTATTCAAATACTTATTGGGCAAAATGTACTGTTTTCTTCAGCATTGCATCTATGCAGTTAAGATTATTTATAAATAGCATTAAACAAATAATGTACTGCTGAATTGAATTATAATTGAAAAAGCTGTTTATGAATAAGTAAGATCTGGCCTACTCACAATGGCCTCAAGATATTCTAATATTCTTAACATATTTCTCTTTTAATATGATGTGACAATCAAATTATATACCAAATAAATTTATTTCAAATTGATAAATATGATTCTTTAAAACATTTCTAGTTTCTTTTCTATATGACTTTTGATAATTTTTAATCCATTGTTGATTTTCCCATATATCGTCTCTTTCTGAGTAACTATGTTATTTAAAACAAAATTTCCAAGAAATTGTACGTGTTATGCCTCATTAATAAACTCCGTGTTAACATAGGCTCCTTTTGTAGTTTTTAAAGATTTATTTTATTTTTAGTTATGTGAGTGTGAAAGTCTGACTGTGAGTATATGTACATGTGTACAGATTCCCTTGGACACCACAAACACTGGATTATCGTGGAAGCTGGGTTAGAGACAGTTGTGACCTCTCTGAAATGGATGCAGGGAATGTAACTCTGATTACATAGATGAGAAATACATGCTTTTAATGATTGAGTCATATGTCTCAAGTACAATTAAAAAAATCATTCACAATAACTTTTTTCAACTGAAGCAACCATTTATATATAAATAAGATACTTGCTGTGCATATGCTAGGATGATGTTTTACTTTCTTTTCCAGTAGCTGTAGATCTCAAGGCCTGAAATTCTTTCCAGTTGAAAGATGCTGTAAAGTCTCTAGAAGAAACCAATGGCTTCATGTGCACTTTATGATAAAAAGCCATCATGCCTTAAATTTTGTCTTGAGATTTATTCTGCAACTGATACATAAAGCCATAAAATAAAATCCTATTGCAACTAATGGAGTGCAGTTGTCAGGATTGATTCATGTTCCCATTGCCCTAACTTCAAATCAGGCTTGGCGGATTTATCTATGCAATCGTGTATTATTCTTATTTGATGAAAATATTCACAACCTCTCTTGTAATTTTTGAAATATGTGCTGTATTACTATTATCTATGGTCACTAGGCTGTGCTCTCATAGACTAGATCTTTTCACCCCATTCTTCCAGTAACTCTCAGCCCATTAATCATCTTTTCTCACTCCTCTCCTCTGTCAGAATTATTGTATTTTTTTTCTCCCCCAGGCCTGTCTTGAACTCTCAGACTCAAAATAATTGCGGCAAAAGTATAAAACATACCTGTTTATACTGTTGGTGCCATTACATATTTCTGAGTAAATATATATTAAAGTGCATAAGATACATATATATATATCCTTTATTTCTTTTATTATAAAACAGACAAAATATAAAAAATAAAAATCTATTAGAATAGGGCAAAACTAACAGAAAAAGTGCTAAAAAAAAAAAGATAAGAAACACATAAAGACAGAGATCCTCACACAGAAATACCGTAAAAACAAAATTGGAAAGCTTAATATATAGCAAAGGAGATAAGGAATTAAAAAGCCCAGACAAAGAATTATGGAACAAAAATCCTTCAAAAATACCATTGAGGAGTTTTTGTGTTGGCCATTTACTGCTAGGCATGGAGCCTGCTCTTAAACGTGCTTTGCATACACAGTGTGACTCCATTGGGGAAAACAAAATTTTCCTGTGCTAGAGGTTGTCCATTTGAGACAGCTTCTAGGTTGGGGATGGGTGCTTATGTCTACTTCCCCGCTCAGCACAGAGAAGCCATCCTGGTTAGACATGTGCAGGCCCTGTTAATGTTAAGGTTTCCATAGTTTCTTACGTCCATTAGTCCTGTTCTGTCTAGAAGGCCTTGTTTCTTTGGTGTCCTCTGTCTGGCTCTTACAGTCTTTCCACGTCCTCTTCAGTAAAGTCCCTGAGCCCGGAAGAAAGAAATTTGATAGAGACATCCCATTTAGGACAGAGTATTCCCAAGTCTTTCACTTTCTGCATATTTTCCTTTCATTTATCTCTGCATTTTTCCCACCTACCACATAGTAAAGCTTTGTTGCTGATGGCAGAGCAGACAATGATTATGAGTATAGAAGGCTGCTATAAAGAAGTCAGTTTTCTGTTATTTATCAGAATAGTAGCATTTGGTTTTCTCCTAGACCCATGTTCTATGTAGTCTCAGGTTCTTAGCCACCTGAACAGTATTAGTAGTGGCTTCCATCTCATGGAGTTATGCTTAATTCTAATCAGAGACTCATTGGTTGTTACATAGCCCTGTGCTCATTATCGTAACACTGTTGCACAGGTGGTTCTTGTAGACAGGCCCATATCGTAGATCTCAGGTTTGCGATGGTCTGGTGCTTACCTTTCTCCTCTGGTAGTTTAAAGAGTGTCTTCCAACACCATGGACACTAGTCAAAAGAAGTCAAGGCTCTAGGTAGGTACCAGCTCAACTTTTCTGTGTTCAGTGAGTTATGTAGATGTTGTCTTCAGCAATAGGGCCTTACTCTCAGTTTGTAGAGAGCAATCCTTGACCTTATCAATAGCCCGGGTCATTTAGAGGTCTCCATGGAGCTCCTTTCCCCAACAACTCAATTACATGTTAACTCATGCCTGGCATTAGTGATGAGAGTGGCCTATATTGGGCTTTGTCTATCCCATTATTTGGTGCTTCTATTTAGATTTCTTTCGTGTGTGTATGCATGTGTATGTGTGTGTACATATAAGATATATCATGTGTGTGTATATATGCATATATAAATACACCTTTCCCTCTACCCTAGTCCTAGCTGTATACTAACTTCTGTCATTCCATGTCTTATAGATTGTTTATCAAACACATAAAAAAATCCACGTATAAGAGAATCAAATACGTCTTTCTGGGTCTGTTATCTCTCACTTAACATGACTTTTTCCTATCGCCATCATTTACCTGAGAAATTCATGATTTTTTAAACTGATGAGTAATTTATGATTGTGTACATGTATCACATTTTTATATCCATTCATCCATTGACAGATATACAAACTTGTTTCCAATTTCTGGCAGCAATGTACACGAGTGAACACTTGTTTATGTCATAGCATGTAGAGTCCTTTTGTGCATGCCTAAGAATAGATGTTGAGATAGATCTGTTTGTTACTCCCTGAGAACGACACCACAGATTTCCATAGTGACTGTACAAGTTTATGTTTTTACCAAGAATGAATGAATAGTGCCCTCATACCACATCCTCAGCAGCATGAGTTGCCACTTCTATTACTAATATTGGATATCATAACTGGTATAAGGTGGAATCCCAAAATAGCTTAGATTTATATGTTCCCAGTGACTAAGAATGCAGAACATTTCTTTAAGTATTTCTCAGACATTTGTGCTGCATCTTTTGAGATTCTCTGTTTAGACCTGTGTTCAGATTTGTATAGCCTTACATATTTTAGATTTCAGCCCTCTATTGGCTTGTAGATGGTAAGAATCTTTCCCTTTCTATAACCTGCCGCTTTCCCAAAATGATGGCATCTCTTACCATACAGAAGCTTTTCAGTTTCATGAGGTCCCAAATATTTGTTTTTCTTGATGCCTATACTGAAGATGTTTTACACAGAAAGTCTTTTCCTGTGCCGTTGAGTTCAAGGGTACTCCCCACTTCCTCTTCTCTTAGATTTTGTGTATCTAGTCTTATGTTGAGGTCTTTGACCCATTTGGAGTTGAGTTTGGTGTAGGGTGTGTGAATACGGTTCTATTCACATTCTTCTTTATGCAGGCATCCAGGAGGACAAGCACCAATGTTGAAAATGAGGTATTTTTTCCTACGTGTATTTCTGGTTTTCTTATCACAAGTCAGGTGTTTGTAATTGTGGTGTATTTATTTCTGGGTTTTCAGTTTGACTCTGTTGATCAGCGTGTCTGTTTTTGTGACAATACCATGCTGTTTTACTACTAACTCTGTAGTTAATTTGATATAGGAGAAGCTGATACTTCCAGCAGTTTGTTTGTTATTATGGCCTGCTGTTGCTGTGCTGTTTTGTGTGTGTGTGTGTGTGTGTGTGTGTGTCTGTTTCCACATAAAGCAAAATATTTCCTTTCAATGCCTGTTAAAAATTGCTTTAGAATTTTCATGAGGATTGCATTAAATCTATAGACTGTGGTAGATAGTATTTTTTACTATATTAATCTTTTTGGTTCCTGAGCATGGGAGATCTTTACTTCTGAAATGTTGTTTATTTCTTCAGTGTATTAAAGGTTTTATTATACAAATCTTTCACCTGTTTGTTAGAATTGCTTCAAGGTTATATTTAGGCTATTGGAAGAGTGTCGTTTACCTGATTTCTTTTGGTTTATCATTTGTATATAGAAAGGCTATTAACGTTTACCTGTTAATCCTATCATCTGTAAATAAAGATACTTTGATTTTCCCTTTCTCATTTGTATCCCTCTTACTTCCTTCAGTTGTCTTATTCATGAGCTTAGACTTTAATTACTTTATTGAAGATGTATGGAGAGAATGGAAAGTTAGTCTTTTTCTTGATTTCAGTGGGAATGATTTGGGTTTCTCTCTGTTTTTGTTGATGTTGGCTGTAGGCATGCTGAAATAACCTTCATTATTCTGAGGTATGTCTCTCATATCCCTAAAGAGATTCTCCGGGATTTATCAAAAAAGGGTGTTCAACTTTGTCATTTGTCTTTTATCCATCTAATGAGATGATCATGTGATTTTTGTCTTTTCTTCTGTTTAATGGTGGATTATATATATATATATATATATATATATATCAATTAATGAATTCTAAACCATCCTTGCTACTCTTGGATGAAGCAACTTTGATCAAGGTGGATAAGTGTTTTTATGTGTTCTTGTATTCAGCTAGCATGTATTTTATTGAGAATTTTTGTATCTAAGTTTGTAAGGAAAATTGGCATGTAATTTTCATTCCTTCCTGTGTTGTGTGGCTTAGGTATAAGGGTAATTGTGCCATCATAAAAGAGCTAGACTTCATTCCTTCTATATTTATTGTGGGATCATTTGAGAAGTGTTGGCTTTAATTCTTTTTTGAAGGTATGGTAGAATTCTGCATCTGTCACTGGGATTTAATATTGTTTTTGTTGGTTAGGAGACTTAATTATTTTTTATTCTATTACACTGGGGGTTTCAGATCTGTTTAAATTGTTTATCTGAACTTGTTTTAACTTTGATAGGTAGGCTATATAAGTAGATACACTCATTTATTTTAGATTTTCTAATTAGGTAGAATAAGGGCTTTTAAAGTATGTCACCATGAGTAACTTAATTTTTTTCAGTGTCTGTAGTTATGTCAATTCTTTTATCTCTAATTTTATTAATTTTTACCTTCTTTCATCTTATTTTAACTAATTTGCCTGGGGGTCTATGAATCTTACTGATATTTTCAAAGAACATATTTTAAATTTAATTTATTATTGCTTGTTACTTTCTATTGTATCTGTTTAGTGCAGCATTTCATTATTTCTCATAATCTATTTCTTTGTCATATTATTTCTTCTTTTTTATTTAAATCTTTCAGATACGGCAATGTGTTACTAATATGTGATCTAGCCTTTTTTATGTAGTAACTTAGTGCAATGCATTGGTCTCTTAGAAATGCCTTTCTTGTGTCCAATAAATTAAGGTATTTTGTGCTTTCATTTTCATTGAAATCTAAAAGTTTGTGTTTCTTTCCTAATTTGTTTCTTGATCAACTTTTCATTCAGTAGTGTGTTGCTCAGTGCTCTGTAAATATCTGCTACGTCCATTTTAATTATGATGTCATTTAACTCCAGCATTTCTCTGTTCAGATTTTTGTCTGGATGAGCTTTCCATTATCAAGAGTGGGGTGTTAATGTCACCCACTACCACTTTGCGAGGGTCATTATGTGATTTCAGTTATAGTAGTGTGTCTTCTGTAAACTTAAGTGCCCTTTCTCAGTGAGGAAACATCAAGGATTTTACTTGTATGCCATTAGAATAGCATTAAGGGTCTGCAATTTTCCTGGAAAAAAATCTTATTTGATTTTAAATTAAGACTGTCAGAAATTAAAATGCACCACCTTTTTCCCTCCATTCTTGCCAAAGATAACAAACTCACTTTTATCAGAAGGCACAGGGTAACAGAAGGGATATGACAATAGGACCTGACCTTCTCATTCATATAGGAAACACACTTAAACTTCAAAGAGGGACATGACCTCAAAGAAAATGATTAGGAAAAGGCTAGCTTAATATTTATCAAAATAGACTTCAAAGTAAAATTAATCAAATGAGATGGAGAAGGACATTTCATATTCATCACAGGAGAAATCCATCAAGATGAAGTCCCAATTCTGAACATATATTCCCCAAATGTGAAAGCATCTACATTTGTAAAGGAAACATTACTAAGCGTAAATTACAGATGAAACCTCACACACTAATAGTGGGAGAATTCAATACCATATTCGCACTAAGGGATAGGTCTTTCAGACAGAAAATTAATATAGAAATAAGGAGCTAGCAGTTGTATTGACTCAAATGGTCTTAAGAACATCTACAGAATATTCTGTATAAACATGAAAGAATATACATTCTTCTCATCAGCCCATGGAACTTTCTCTAAAATTGAGCACATACTATCACTAAGACTTGCTATCACTAAGCAAGTCTCAACAGTTACAAAATAGTGGATTAAACCACTGTATCTTATCAGATCACATGACTTAACATTCTAATTCAATAACGACACAAATTATAGAAAGACAAACTAATGGAAACAGAAAAATGCTCAACTGAATCACCACTGGGTAAAGGAAGAAATAAAGAAAGAAACTAAAGACATTTTAGAATTCAATGAAAATGAATGCACAATGTACCCCAAATCATGGAACTCTATGAAACCTGTGCTAAGAAAATAGTTCATAGCACTAAGGCCTACATAAACAATTTGAAGAAATCTTGCACAAGCAACTTAACATATCTGTAAGCTCTAGAACAAAAAGAAGCAAACTCACCCAGGAAGAGGGGACAACAGGAAATAATCAAATTGGGGACTAAACTTAATAAAATAGAAACAAAAAAAACAATAAAAGGAATCAATGAGATAATGATTTGGTTCTTTGAGAAAATCAATGAGATAGACATACCCTTTTCCAAACTAAACAAAAGACAGAGAGAGAATAAAGTAACAAAATCAGAAATGAGAAGGGAGACTAACAACAGATGCTGTGGAAATCCAAATATTAAAAGGTCATACTTCAAAGACCTGTACTCCAGAATATTGAAAAATTTAAAAGAAATGGACAATTTTCCATATAGGTACCACATTCAAAAATTGAATCAAGTCTTGATGAAAAATTTAAATAGACCAAATGTTATAATTGTAATTCTGATGGCCTGCCCTGCCACCTGAGTACCCTCTCCATATAAGAGACAAGCCCATCCACTCCCAATCTCACCCCTTACTGCCAAGGCAAGTGAATTTCCTGCCTCCTCTCTTTCTCTTTCTTTCACTGTCCATCCTTTTTTAAGAGGCAGCTTTTGTCTCTCCCTTCCTTCTCTTCCTCCTTCCTCTCTTTCTCTCTTCTATATTGCTGTGGGAAATACTCTTATGCCCTGTAAAAATTTGTCACTAATCTTGGTTTAATAAAATGTTGATTGGCCAGTATCCAGGAAGGAAGTATGGGTAGGGCAACCAGACAAAGAGAAATCTGGGAAGTGGAAAAAAAAGGGTCAGACTCCAGCCAGCCACCAAGGAAACAAGACTCGTGGAAAATGAGGCAACACCATGACCACGTGGCAAAACATGAACTAATATAAATGAGTCATAAACTAATATAAATGTGTTAATTTAAGATGTAAGAGTTACTTAATAATAATCCTGAGCTAATAGCCCAAACAGATCATAACTAATATAACTAATATAAGGTTCTGTTTGTTTCTTTGGGACTGAATGGCTATGAGACTGGAGGCAAAGAAACTTCTGTTGATACTCAAAAACTTCCCTACTCTTCCCAATCCCCACTAAATAAACTCTATACCTAAGCTCTCTCTACATTGTTTATCTATCTGTCTCCCACCTGCTCTGTGTCTCCCACACACAGCAGGACTTTCCAGGGTCACCTTCATTGCCATAAATCATAATAACTACAATTCTTATGGAAATAGAAGCAGCCACTAAAAATATCCAAACCAAAATATCTCAGGGTCAGATGGTTTCAGCATAGAATTATATCAACATTTTAAGAAAATACTAATACTAATACAGTTTAAATTATTTCACACAATAGAAACAGAAGAAATATTGCCAAATTCCTTTGAGGAGGCTATAGTTACAGTGATACCCAAACCACACAAAGATACAACAAAGAAAGGGAATTATATTCCAATATCCCTCAAAGAAAAGTCATGCAAAAATACTCAGTAAATTACTGGCGAACCGAATCCAAGAATACATCAAAAAATATCCACCATAATTAGGTAAGTTTCATCCTAGAGATGCAGGGTTAGTTCAACATATAGAAATCTGTCTATGTAAACCATCATATAAACAAACTGAAAGAAAAGGAAAACACATGATCATCTCATTAGATGATGAAGAAGCCCTTAACAAAATCCAACACCCCTTCATGACAAAGGTCTTGGAGTAATCAGGGATACAAGGAACAAAACTAAACATAATAAAAGCAATATACAGCAAGATGACAGCCAACATCAAATCAAGTATTGAGAAACTCAAGGAAATCAGGAACAAGATAAGGATGTCTACTCTGCATATCTATTCAATATGGTATACAAACTTCTACCTAGAGCAATAAGACAACAAAAGGAGGTCGAGATAAAAATTGTAAAGGGAAAAAAGTCACACTTTAGCTATTTGCAGATGATATAATAGTATTTGTAACTGACATAAAACATTCTACAATAGAACTCTTACCTTGGTAACCCACCTTCAGTAATATGACTGAATATAAGATTAACTCAACAAAATCAGTATCCCTCCTTTATACAAATAATAAACATGCCAAGAAAAAAAATCAGAGAAACATTACCCTTTATAAGAGCTGCAATTAATATAAAATGTCTCGTGGTAACTATAACCAAACAAGAGAAAGAGCTGTATGGCAAGAACTTTAAGTCTTTGAAGACAGAAATTGAAGAAGATATCAGAGAATACAAAGATCTCCCAAGTTCTTTGATAGGTAGGGCAACATAGTTGCTTACCAAAAGCATTCTACAGATTCAATTAAATCCCCATTAAAATCCCAACACAATTTGCCACAGACCTAGAAAGAACAATACTCAACCTCATATGGAAAAACAAAAGATACAGGGTAGCCAAAACAATCCTGTACAATAAAGGTACTTCTGGAGACATCGCCATCCCTGACTTCAAGTTCCGCTATAGAACTATAGTAATAAAAACATCTTGGTATTGGTAATAAGAATGGACTAAAGGACCAATGGAATTGAAGACCCTGACATTAATCCACACACTAATGAACAAGTGAATTTTGACAAGCCAAAACTATACAATGGAAAAAAGAAAGCATCTACAACAAATGGTACTGGCACGACTGGATGTCAGCATGTAGAAGACTGCAAATAGATCCATGTCTATTGCCATGCAAAAAACTCAAGTCAAAGTGGATAAAAGACATCAACATAAATCCAGTCACACTGAACCTAATAGAATAGAAAGGAAGTATCTTTGAACATAATGGCAAAGGAAACCACTTCCTAAATATAACACCAATAACACAGACACTGAGAGTAACCTGAGACTGAGAAGGATTCACATTTAAGACCCCAGCTAAGACTCCTAGCAATATTGGAGAGGAAGCCTGAATTGAACTTCTGTAATCAGATTGGTGACTCCCCTAACTGTCATCATGGAGCCTTCATCCAGTAGCCGATGGAAGCAGTGGCAGAGATCCATAGCCAATCAAAGAGAAGGAAGAAGCCAAGCTCTGGGAGTCCAATCAAAGAGAAGAAAGAGGGATTCCATTAGCAAGAGGGCAGGGGTTTGAAGATAATGATGGTGAACATGAGACAACTAACCTGAAGTCTTGTGAACTCACAGACTAGAATTACAGCTGGGGATCCTGTATGGGACCTAACTAGGCTCTCTGCTTGTGGACAATTATGTAGCTTTATCTGTTTGTGGGATCCCTGACAGTGGGCCAAGAATCTATCCCTGGTGCATGACCTGAATGTTTGGAACCCATTCCCTATGGTGGGAAGCCATGCTCAGCCTTGATGCAGGTGGAATGGGCCTGGTCCTGCCTCAACTTAATGAGCCATGTTTTATTGACTCCCCATGGAAGGCCTTACATTTTCTGAGGAGTAAAGAGGGGTGATTTGGCTGAGATGGAGCAGCTAAAAAAGGGAAGGGAGAGAGTCTATAGTTTGTATGTAAAAGAAACAAAAATTAAAAAAATAAAAAAACAGAATATGAAAAGAGATACTTTAAGTTATACCATCAAGGTGATGAGAATTTGAGAGTCTCTAACATTCTATGCCTAGTCATCCCCAAATATATAAACATATACAATAGTTGAACGGTAATGATGATTAAACCCAGTGTATTAGGACTAATCTATAAGTAATGCTGAAAACCACTAATTTGAATAAAACAACTTAAATAAATGAATGGGATATTTCTTATGATAAAGTGTGATTTTCTTTTAAAAAGTTGTTATGGTTACTTACTTATAGAAGCAGTGATCTGTTTTTAAAACAAAGATGTATGTAAAAAGCAACTTTTATTGACCTTCCATGCATTTTAAGAAATCAAAATACTTAAATGTTCATGTGAATATAGTTTAAATGAGATGTATCTTGGTAATTTCAGCTACCTTGTATATAGAAATCATTTTATTTAAAAGCATTTAACAAAATGTGGGGTCAAAATTTTAAAACTATATGATTTCTCTCTCCGTAAATTAATTCACTCTTACCATTCAACTTACTTAACACCTGCTTGTTCCCTTTATGTGGGAAGCCTGGTTACTTAAAATTATGTTACTATCACATGACTTCTCAGTTTTAATTTGTGACTCTGCAAATGTTTTTTCCTTTTTCTTCCTGGGACTGCAGGCAGAGTATTCAATTTCAAGTAATCCTTTTATCTTCCTTCCATCGAGATATGGAATGCTAGATGGAATATAATATTCCTTATAAAATCAGAAGCAAGGTCACTCTTTGAATTTTACAATCCAAATTTCCCAAAGGATAGAAGGAGATGATCCCTGGGAATAAATCCAGCAGCAGTGACTGCAAAAGTTAATTGCTGAACACATTTCTCTGAAGCTTCTTAAAAAAAAAATAAATTTTCTGAATCCAATTTTAAAATTGCAAGAAAGAGGTAAATTGAAAAGCAATCAAACGATGGTCATTTTAAGTTGTGATAATTTAATGTGAAAAAGTATTTCTGTAAGATGATTTTACATCTGGCAATTATTTGAAGTGTATCTTAAGACTTGAAGCACAAAAGCTGAGGTAGAAGGTTCTGCCATCGCCATTATATCTTGTGAAATTCCTTGATGATAATTTAATTTCATTTTCATCTCTACAAATTAGATTAGTTTTGGGGTTTGTTCATACCTCCTAAATGTGATCAATCCTGTGTGTCTTTCTTTTTTAACTTTTATACAATTTATTTTTTTCTATTCCTCTCTCTGTGTCTCTGTCTTCCCTCCTCTCCCCCCACCATGTATCTCTCCTCCCCTTCTGCTACCATTTCCATCACCTCTTTCTTTACATTTCTTCTCCATCCCCTACTCCTTTTGTCTCCTCTAGCTCAGATCTGCTATTTCTAATTCTTCCATTATCACTTTGTGTCCAAGCCTATATGTGAATGTTTCTCTATACCACTCATCTCACTCATATCACAAAAATATTTTTTATGTTTATGTTTTCTCTCATACATTACCTATATTATGATCACAGTCTCTTTTCCCTCCACTTCTCCTGTGTTTCACTTCAAAGTGATCAGGCCTCCTGGGGATATCAACCAAAGATTGCATGAAAGGATACAATAAAACTATGAACAAACTCTCATAACAAGGATAGACAAAGCAACACAGGAGAAATGCTTCCCAAGAACAGGCAAAAAAGTCAAAATACACCAACTCCCACTGTTATGAATTCCACAAGAACACCACACCTCACAACTATGACATATATTTAGAGAAACTAGCTCAGACCCATATAGGCTCCCTGATAGTCATCTCTGTCTCTGTGAGCATCTACGCCATGCTTTACCCACCCTGCTTTAAGCTGACCTACAAAATTGATCTGTCAGCAAAATATACTTGTGCAAGAGTGGCATAAATGTTGTTTAATGCATTTAAGGCCCTATCTATGAGATGGACCCCTTTCACAACATTGCTATGGTGTGTACAAATCTGAGACTAGATAGTTCATGGTTCTCAGGGAAACCTACTGCTGTTTTTTCTGCTAACAGAAAAGATCAACAAAATGACTTCTAATAATATATAGTCATCATATATCAGAACATTGTTCAGTCCTTACCAAAAACATCTTTCCATTAAGAGACTTTGAAATACTCATTCCCTGTATTTTAATGCATTATCAAACACCCCCTTCACTGGCTTTTATTGAATGCATTATCAAACACCTCCCTCAAGGCCCAAGATCTGTGTATATAATAAGACACTTAAAGAGTGAAAGAGCCAGAATGTCACACAGTTCATCTACCATACAGCAGATAAGACTCCATCCGCAGGTGAAGCAGCCTGACAAAAAATGGACTTAATGTTTTGTTTTGTTTTTTGTGTGTGTTATTTCTGGATTTTTTTTGGGGGGCAGAGCTTCTTGACATCATACTTTTTATATTATTGGTTGCTTTTTATGGTTTGCCTTTTTTGAGATGAGAGATAGGTGAGTAGGAAGATGGAAAAGTTTAAGGAGGATTTGTGGGAGTAAATCCATATTTGCTCTATTCATTTTTTGAAGACTATACCTATTGCTTATACACATATACTTAAATTTATATTTACTAAGTAGAATAATGTATTGCTTAATTCTACAGTGCATTTTATGTTCCTTGACTTAACCAAAAGGAATATGATATTTAATACCCAAATTTTATTTTATTTTATTTTCTTATAGCATAGGCTTTATGTTACTTTAAGTAATTCTCCAGTTCAAAATAGAAGATGTTCTTTTTGGACCTAAGTCTTTTGATTACACTACTACATTTCTTCCATATGAGGTAAATGTTACTACTAATACCATTTTCAAATTCATTTAATATAAGTTATATTTTAACTAAAATATAACCCTGTAGTTCAATCAAGGAAATCCTATTTATAAAATTTGCATTTATAATTTTGTTGATTTAAATTTACCTATTGTCATAATTTACCAAATGCCCTCCCATATGTTTATGAGTCTTAAAATTTGCATTTGCATTTTGATCAATTAATATTTTCCTATTGACAATATTATTTACAAATGCCTACAACCACCCCCCAAAGTGGTTATAAGTTTGAAGTTTGTGGTGTGAGACAGTGGTCTGTATTCTGTCAGTTGTATTTTAATAAAATGTAGGTTTCAATAGATAAATAGAAATGTCTACTAGATAAAAAACATAAAAAGTAGCTTAAAATATATTATACGATTTCTTGCATAATTAGCTTTGTTTTAATAAAAACAATCTACAGACTTATTTTCAAAAATATTTGCTGCAATTTATTTTATTTTTTACACTGCTACCAACATAGTAAATGTTAAACATTTCTTATTTCACTTAACTAATTAAAGTGAAGGTGTGGCCTTCATTCCTCAGGACACTTGCTTGTCTAGCAGAGTCTTTAATGCTTATGTTACAATTCTGAACCTGACATTAGACTTTTTTCTTCTAATTTATCTCATTTTATTAATTTGAAATTTTTAAATCATGTTATTACAAGAAGACAGAATTAGTCTTATTACTGGATTCTCCAGAGAGGCAAACTCTTGTTTCATTATTTATTGTCTAAACTCTAGTAATAATATAGTCTGTCCAATTAATATTAATAAGTCTCTTTCTATTTTGCTATTTGTTTTAACATGAAGAACATATTTATTATTTTCCTTTTTGAATATTACTAATTCTTTGGTTTTACTCCTAATAAAATTTACTATGATTCGCCTATATTTCATTTTTTTATTTAGACCACAATTTGTTAAGTCACTAGAAATATAACTTTTTGATGAATCTGGAAATTTTCAATCCTTGTCGTTCCAAAGTTATTTTCCATATTTCTTAATTTGCTATGGGACACTAGGAATCCAAATATTTTACTACTATGCAATTATAAAATGTATGGATTAAGGGCTATAAAATTTCTAATATAATATAAAATATACATATATAAACAAATATACATACATAGGTGTTATATGTTTTAATAAAAACATATAATAAACATATAACATATGTTTTAAATATATATAACATATATGCTTATCTATACATATATAGACAAAATATATGTTGTCCCCAATGACAGAATTACTTTTATTTATTTTCCATTCATTATTTATAATTAACCTGTTAGTAACTGTAACTAAGTAGTTTTGAATCTGTAGTAGAGTGTTTTAGAGAGATAACCTGTTTGATTATTTTTACCTTTTTGATTTTTTCTCCAGTTTTAGATTCTCATATGTGGTATTTATTGTGTTTTCAGATTTAGCACAAGATAAAGAGTTAGAGATGGGAGAGAGAGATACAGAGAGACAGAGGGACAAAGACAGAATACGCAATTGTTTTCTGCCGTTAGCCTAGAAAGTTACACAAGCTGATGGTACAATTCCAATTTAAATTTTAAGCAGCATCCTTGTAAGAAGCTGGTCATGGTGAAACATTCTTGACATTCCAATTGTGGAGAAACAGAGATGGAAAGAATCCTTTCTGAATAAACAAGACTATGGATCAGGGAGAGATTTTATATTAAAAATAAATGGGCAGCTATAGAGATGGCTCAGTGATGAAAAGCAATTGTTGCTACTGTGAAGTTCCAACGTGCCAAATGGCAGCTCACAACCATCTTGAACTCCAGTTCTAGGTGAACCAACAACTTCTTCTGGCCTGCACAGGAAGACACATAGTACACACATACTCACAAACACACACAAGTAGAAAACCAATTCCAAAATAAGTAAATATTATAAAAATGGCAGTTAGCTCTGGATGAACTAGAATCCACATGCTTAATTCACATACAAGGCATAATTCAAGCTGAATCTGACAAGAACTCCCAAAATATCACAGACTACTGTTTTAGATGATAAATTTCTATTTCAGAAGACACCTTGAACTCAGACATAGGGCCTAGAGGCCGCTGAGCTGTAACTGGCATTTAATTATCCTCCCTGAACATTAGCTTTCAAGATACCACAAGGCATCATGCATGCTTCAAAAAGAGAGAAGCAACCAACAGTATTATCATGTTATAACGCCTACAAACCATAACAAGACCACCATGGCATTAAGGAGATGTATATAGAGTGTTTGGAAGGATGAAAGAGAAGAGGTAAAATTATGTAGTTGTATTATACTTTAAAAATAAAGAGAAAACACCAAAATTTTTATCAAAACGATTTAAGCTTCTCTTTACTTAGGAGATTAAAAGACTGAAAATATGTGAGCTTTAGGTGAAACTGAATAGTCTTCCATTCAAACGAAACTGGTTTTGAACAGAGAACTGTGGTAAAATGCTTGTCTAAAATGTGGAAGGCCCTGGATTTGATGTCCAAGAGTGAAAATAAAAGGAAAAAAGAAATTCTAAAGCAAGTCATTTGAGGCTAAAAACATTGAAACACCGCATTAAAGTCCATTTTCTTTTATAATAAGGCATGCTAAAAATATGTAAGAGAAACATGGAACTAAGAAAATATTTATAGTAATCGAGAGATTACTCAGATTTTAAGAACTCTGACTGGTTTTGCAAAGCACTTTGGTTGGGTTTCTAGTTCCCACAAGGAGGTTCAGTACCTTCTGTAACCAGTTCCAGAGGATATGACATCCTCTTCTCTCCTCCACTGGCATGATGCATGCAAATAGTTTAAATACACACACACACACACACACACACACACACACACACACGCAGATTCCTATATTCAGAAAATAAAAGAGAAATGAATATTTAAATAAAAATTGTTTTTAAAGAAAATGAAGGAATATCCATGTTCATGTTTACATATGTATTCCCATATATGTAAGTAAACATTTTAGTGTGCAGCTTTGAAGGTTTTCTATATGGCATTATAAACAGAGTAATGGATGTTTTCTCTTCACAAAGTATCTTTCTAAGACTACTACACATGCAATTAAATTTGAAATACTCTGACAAATGTAAGTTCTATGAATAATAAATATGTTTACATAACAAGGCAGAATTCATTAAAGCACACACAAAAATGGCATTTAAATTAGTAAATGGCATTATTCTTTGCTTTTTTTATTTTAGCAAACATTACAAAATCTTTAGGGTTTGGTGATCTCCCATTATTCTTCTGGATTCATATTTTCTAGTATCTACACATAGTATGAAAAATGACTTATAGCTTTACCTTCCCATGCAAAATTTTAATTAACATTTTTTATTATAATATTTATTCTTGGTGTCTTTCAATAAATACAATTCATAAAAATTAGGCATTTCTAAACTGAATAAGTAATGGAAAATGAGAAACAATGCTTATTTTCAAAGTTTCACAGTCTGATGGGAAAGCAATAGTAACAAATGGATGATAGCGTATCTTATGACTGAAGAAATAGCCAAATTGTGTTGGCAGCATGGTCACACAGAAATGGTCATCACGTAATAATGCAGGTAGGTTAATATTCAACTGCTAACTAGTTAGCACTTTTTCTTACTCTTTTATTATGTTGTAGATGTGACTTTAATTTCTTTGGAATACACACGAAAAAAAATAATTATCTGTCTCCACACAGATTAAATTTCACGATGGGCAGTCAGATGAAAGGCAAGCACCATATCCAGCTATATGTCAGTTTATGACAAGTGTTCCATGTCTTGACGGACTACTGAATATGATCTTGGCAAGCATTTAAGGCATGGGAAATGACAGCTTGGAGAAACCTGATGGGACTAGAAATCATGCCATCTGTCACTCTCTCACAATGAGGAGAGAAGGTAAAAAGTTAATAAAATGAATTCCCAGTACTTTCTCCATGGATTTATGCAAGTATAAAAAACATAGATACTAACAATGAAGAGAGCTTATAAGCAAATTTGCATTACCATAACTTCCAGGTAGAAAGTGAAGAGAGAGGTTTGACCATAAATCCAAGTGAACATAAATAAGCTTCAATGGAAGAGCCTCAATGGAAGAGCCTCAATGGAAGAGCCTCTATAGAGGCTGAGGAGCTGGCTCCGTGGGTAAAGTGTTTCCGCATGAGAAGGAGGATACGAGTTCAAATGTCCGGAACCCATGCAAAGCAAATATGGTATGCATGCTTTGATAATCACAGAGCTCCCATTTAGGATATGAGTTCAAATGTCCGGAACCCATGCAAAGCAAATAAGGTATGCATGTTTTGATAATCACAGAGCTCCCATTTAGGGTGTGAGGCTGAGGCAGAATACCTGGAGGGCTACTGGAGCTAAACTGGCATACATGGCAACGAAAAGACAGTTATCAGATTTTGCCTCACCTTCCTTTCCTTCCTTCCTTCCTTTCCTTCCTTCCTTCCTTTCCTTCCTTCCTTCCTTTCCTTCCTTCCTTCCTTCCTTCCTTTCCTTCTTTCCTTTCCTTCCTTCCTTCCTTCCTTCCTTCATTTCCTTCCTTCCTTCCTTCCTTTCCTCCTTCTTTCTTTCTTTCTTTCTTTCTTTCTTTCTTTCTTTCTTTCTTTCTTTCTTTCTTTCTTTCTTTCTTTCTTTCAACCCAGGGTTTCTCTCTATGTAACCCTGGCAGTCCTTGAACTCCCTTTTTAGACCAGCCTGGCCTAGAGCTCAAGGGCACCTTAAGAGGGACACACATGGAGGGCCCCAGGAAGGAACATAGTTAGGATTACCTGGGTAAACTATGAGGGGGAATAGAAGGGAGGGAATGGGGAATGGGAACATGAAGGATCAAGAAGACAAGAGATGGGAGAGTTGGAGAGAAGAGTAATGAAAGAGATACCTTGATAGATGGAGCTATTGTGGGTTTAGGGAGAAATCCGGTGTTAGAGAAACTCCCAGGAAAACAAACGGATGACCCCAGCTAAGACTCCAAGCAATAGTCGAGAGGGTATCTGAAAAAGCCTTCCCTTTTAATCAGATTGGTGAATACCCTAATCATCATCACAGAACCTACATCTGTAACTGATGGAAGCATATGCAGTGACCCACAGCCAAGCACTGGGTTGAGCTCCCGGAGTTCAGTCAAAGAGATGGAGGAGGGATCATATTAGCAAGGGGGGGGGTGTTAGGAATATGACGAGAAAAAAAACCACAGAGACAGCTGACCCAAGCTGCAGTGAGCTCATGGGCTATGGACTGACAACTGGAGAACCTGCATAGGACTGAACTAGACCCTCTGAATGTGGGTGACAATTATGTGGCTTGATCTCTTTGGCAGCGGGCTGGCAGAGGCACCAGGACCTATCAAAGGTGCAGGAACTGGTTTCTTGGAGTCCATTTCTTATGGTGGGATACCTTGCTCAGCCTTGATACATGGGGGTGGGGTAGGGGCTTGGTCGTGCCTCATGGTCTTTTGCCAGACCTTGTTTACTTCCCATGGAAGGCCTTACCCACTCTGAGGAGTGGAAGGAGTGTGGAAAGAGGGAAGGTGCGGGGTAGGGGCAGGAAAAGAGGAGGGTGGGGCAATTGTGGCTGGTCTGTAAAATAAAAAAGATTTTCAGGTCCCGGCTGCACCTGAGCTCGGCCCACCCGGGCTGAGGCCTTGGGGGAAGGGCGAGTCCCCTGCTAGGGGGCCTCCTTTGTCCCACGGAGCCGAACAGAGAGGAGCTGGCAACCCTCAGTAGGCCTGCTTTTGGGACCGGGATCCTCGCCCAACCAGCTTCCGCGGATT
>PVIU01027257.1:0-20750 GCA_004026605.1 Ondatra zibethicus | reverse complement strand
TTATTTAAGATGAAGTAAGAAAAGAAAGTTACTATCATAATGCATGTGCTCCCTTATAAACCCCTCAGATAGAAAAGTCTAGCCCTCGCTGTATTCATGGACTTTTTTGCATACCCTTGCACTGATTGGAGGTTGATCCCCCAGTTATAAGAAGATAGATAGATAGATAGATAGATAGATAGATAGATAGATAGATAGACAAATAAGTGACTTAATGGAAATTTGGAAGAGCAAGCACAAATCAAACCTGAACACAGTTGACAACAAAAAAATAATAAAAATCAGAGCAGAAGTTAATGAAATAGAAACAAAGACCATACAAAGAATCAGTGAACTTAAGATCTTATTTCTTTGAGAAGCTTATTTCTTTGACAGACCCTTAGCCTAGCTAATCAGAAGAAAAAGAAAGGACCCAAATTAACATTAGAAATGTACCAGGAATCACCATACCAGACACCAAAGAAATTCAGAATATTATAGGGAATACTTTGGAAACGTGTACTACAATAAGCTGGATAACCTAAAAGAAACGGATGAATTTCCAGATTCAGCCAAACCAACGAAGTTAAATCAAGAGGAAATAAACAACCTAGAAAGATTCATGAGAAGACTCAAATGGTAATAAAAGACTCTAGCTTAAAAAAAAAAAAAAAAGTCCAAGGTCAGTGGATTCACGGCAGAATTCTACCAGACCTTCAAAGAACAGATGACAATAAAAAAAATTCAAAAAAATACAGAAGCAGAAGGAGTATTCCCAAATTCCTTCTAGGAAACCAGTGTCACTCTACTTCTAAAACCAGGTAAATACAGCAGCAACAACAAAAGAACTACAGGTCATATCTCTGGTAAACATAGAATTAAAAAAATCCTCAGTAAAATAATTGTAAACAAAATATAGACATACAACAAAAAATTTATCCACTATGACCAAGTTGGTGTTATCCTTGAAATTCATCCCTGGATAACTGTGATAGACCACTTAAGTGGACTTAAAGAAAAAAATCACATGACTATCTCAATGAAAGCATAAAAAGCCTTTGACAAAATCCAACACATCTTCATGATAAGAGTTCTAGAGAATGTAGGGCTAGAGGAACAGATCTCAATGTAACAAAAGCTACCCACGGTCGACATCATCCTAAATGGGGGAAAGCTTGAAACAATCACAATGAAGTTAGAAACAAGACGAGGATGCACGCTAGCCCCGTTCCTTCTCAATATTGTGCTTAAAACACTAGGTGGAGCAATAAGGCTAAAGAAGAAAACCGAGAGGCTACAAATAGGGAAAGAAATCAAGCTATCTATCCCTATTCCCAGATGACACATTACACTTTAGAAATTGCAGCTATTCTACCAGAAAACTTGCAGAAATAATAAACAAATTCAACAATGTGGCAGGACTTTCACTAATCGATAGGGTTTTATATATATATATATGTGCACCAATAATAAACACTCAGGGAAAGAGGCCGTGGGTACACGTTCATTCAGAATAGCCTCAACAAAATTAAAATACCTAGGAATAAACCCAACCAAGGAAGTGGAGGAGCTCTACAATGAATACTTCAAACTTCTGAAGAAAGAGAGAGAAAGACAACAAAAACACACTCCATACTCATAGACTTGTGGAAATAATAATGTAAAATAACCAGAAGTTATTTACAGATTCTGTGCAATCTCAATCAAAATCCCCATCTTGTTCTTCACAGAAACAGAAAAAAAAATATCCTAAAATCCATATGGAACAAAAAAGACCCTGGATGGCCAAAACAATTTTGAAAAAAAGAACAATGGTGGAGCAATTACCATTCCAGATCTCATACCCTATGTTACAGAGCCATGGTAATAGAAACAATATGGTACTGGTACAAAAACAGATATGTAGACCAATAGAACAAAATCAAAGATCAAAATATGAGTACATAGAAATCCTGTTATTAAATATTTAACAAATATTCCAAAAGTTAGATAAAGAAAACATTTTCAACACATGGTGCCAGAAAAACTGGAAGTCCACATGCAGAAGAATGAAATTAGGCCTGTATCTGTCACCTTGAGAAAAAGCAAACTACAAATGGATCAAAGGCTTGCTGTGAAACCTGAAACCTGAAACACCGAACCTGCTAGAAGAAAAGATAGGCAGCAGCCTACATGATACAGGTGTAGGAAAGGGCTTCCTGAACAGGACGCAATTTTTCCCAAGAATTAAGGCCAACAGTAGACAAAGTAATTCATGAAATTAAAGTTACCATACAACTAAGAAGAAGAAAATCTTCTAACAAATACCCAGAATGTATGAAGAGCACACACACACATATATACACCACATACATACACACACAAGAACATGCACACAAAAAAATAATAAAAGAAACAATCTGTTCCAAAACTGGGCCAGGAACCTGAACAAAGAGTTCTCAAAAGAAGAAAAAACCTGCCTAAGATATAGCTCAGAAAATGTTCATCATTCCTAGCTATTAAAATAATTTTAGTATTTCATCTTACCTGTAAGAGTAGCAAAGATCAACAAAAGAACCAACAAGAGATGGCATGAATTTGGAGACAGAGCAACCCTCATTCACTGTTGGTGGGATTTCATGGAAGGCAGCCACTCTGGAAATCCTCTAAAAGCTGAAAATAAATCACCATGTGGCCCAACTACTCCACACCTTGCATATGCCCAAAGCACTCAACATCCTACTCCACAGAGACTTGCTCAGCCATTTTCATTGCTGCTCTTTTCACAATAGATAAATGGAAAAAACCTAAATACCTATCAACCAATGAATAGGTAATGAAAATGTGTTAAATATCCATTATGGAATGCTATTCAGTTGTAAAGAAAAAATTTGAAAACATAAAATATGCAGGTGAATAGACAGAACTCCAAAAGAGTTAGGCAACCCACACAGAGAAGACAAATGCTGCATGTCCTCTCTCACCTGAGGCGCCTACCTCCAAATCCTCAGATGTGAGTACAAATCCTGAAGTAATCACAGAAACCAGGAAAATAAAAGAGACCATTGCTGGGAGTGAGGGTGGGCTTGAAGAGTAATAGAAAGGGGGAAAACAAGGCACAAGTGATCTGATTGGGAAAATAGAAACAGGGGGGCCTAATTAGGAAGAGGGAGGGAGAAATTATAAAAAGAAGAAGGGACGGGGTAAATAATAGAATGTCTGAAAAAGTCATAAGGAATCATATTATTATCTACCTAAAAAAACCTGTATTACACAGAAGTGCATGTATATATAAATACTTACATATAAAAACATGTATATATTTATATAAATATAAATATACTATATATACATATACAGTTTAAAAGAAATTTTCTCATCTGGGTTGGCAATGCTTCCTTCAAAAGCCCAAGTCCATGTAACCATACACATCCGAAAGCCTCTTTAGAATTGTTGGTCAAGAAATCCCCCAAACACTACAAGCTATTGCTATTGTCCTTGGTTGTTCCCAGAGGTAGAAGGTGAGTCCCTATTGCTGAAGACCCCATGCACTCCGGACACAGGGCTTGAGGACCCGGAACTGGAACTGACCTAAAGCCCCCTCCATGAGGACTAGCTCTCATGGTACCAAACAGCTGCATAGAGGCTTCAAGGGAGGAAATCATGACTGGTCCTGGAAGCCTAGCCAACTTCCCAGAACTACCGAAGTCATAGATCAAGAAAAAGAACCCATACCCACACTTTACTAAACCAGTATGACCCCTAATCACATTCTTAATATTTGTCCTATGCCCACGGATAAGTGCCGTCCTCACCCCTCATCAAGGAAACTTCCCTTTACAACAGAGACCATTACAGAAAACCACAGCTAATCAAAGTGAAGAATTGTGGAGGCCAGCTCCAACTGATGCACTATCTACAACACAATTCCTGCATGTGAGACTCAGGAATCATTGTGGAAGAGGCAACAGGACGACTGTAAAAGCCAGACAATGGAGAGACTTCTGTGACCTTGTGTCTCCTTGGCGTGTCTGAAGCTCCACCCATAAATTTTCACCAATGTGACTGCCTCTGTATGAGCTGAACAAGAGCAACAGCAACAGATATGCTAACATGGATGGGGGAGAGCTCGTGGGGCCTCAGTCCTACACAAAGAACTACAGACATTTAAGGGATGCTGAAAGTAAATGGGGCACACACATGCACTCCTAAATATACAAGTAAAACCTGCTTGGTCTGTGTAATGTTTCTTGTATATATGTTTTCAGAGCTGACCATTTGGTATTGGGTAATCCATTGACAGGCTTCTTCCCTCAGAAACTATTTCTCCCGCTCACTCTCAGAGGTGCAAACCACATCTAAACCAAACCACAACACACACTATAAAGCCAGAGAGGTGGCACTGAGTGACAAGAGGTGGGACAGGAAACAAAATAACAAAGGGATGGAAAATAGGGTGATCAAAACTAAATTCACAACAAAACAAATAAAATAGATGTTTCCATTAGGCTAACAATATTAATATCTTGACTATTACATTAATTTTATTACTACAGACACCTGAGTATTTGGTGGCAGCCAATCCAAGTGTAGCAAATATAAGCCAAACCAGAAGGGCGACTTTGAGCTGCATTCTAGACCCTTCTATGGGATGGAGAGAGATGTATGTTACAAGAAACTCACTGTCTAGGGCTGGGAGCACAGCATGGTGATGGGGAACTCGACCAGCATACACAGACCTTGAGTTTGACCCCAGCACAGAGCAAACTAGTTTTACTTTTAGGTAGTGCGTCTGAGCATAATACTTGCTCAGGTAGTTTCTCAGCCTAGGAGTAAAGGTTGTATTCTCGCATCACTTTAGGCTTTCATCTCTCGGATGCTTGTTTCAGTCTTTGGAGGGGCAGACATGTTTTGCTTCTCTTAGGGTTGACTGTATCTTCCAAATGTTCTCACAGCTTCTTTTTCGACCTCCACACATCTCGGAATGCTGCCGAGACTTCTAGTGCTTGCTTGTTTGAGTGCAACTGGTCCCTATTCTTGCCTGATTAAGCGTTTTGCCTCTCATCTGCTGCCCATCTGGATCTTATCATCAAAGTGTCACCTCAGTTCACTTGGGGGGTGATGGATGTGGATGTTCTGGTCCCAACAGTGTATGCTGCAACCCAGGCTGTTCCTGGAACGATGTCCTGAGGATCTATGAAGAAATCTAATGTAAGCTGGACAAGCTCTCTGGGGGTAAGTAGCAGGAATAATAAGAGTCAACAAGATAAATGGAGAAGTAGGTCATGATCGTTGGCCAATTCAATCATATAAATACATCAATTTTTTTTAAAGTTGGTTTTTAAATTTCTTAAGAATTGCAAAAGTAGCCAGGCAGTGCTGCACATCTCTTTAATCCCAGCGCTCAGAAGGGAAGGCAGAGGTAAGAGGATCTCTGAGTTCGAGGTCAGCCTGGTCTACAGAGTTAGTTCCAGGACAGCCAAAGCTACACAAAGAAAGCCTGTCTTGAGGAGAGAAGAAAAAAGAATCGCAAAACATTGAAAAATAGTTTCTGTGTTCCTCTCATGTAGCTTTCCCAACAATGCCATCTTCAACCACTATGATGCAATTTCTAAACCAGGAAACAGAAATACAATGGTGTTAAATGTAAACTTATTTGTGTTTTGTCAGTTGGCCATATACTCATTTAGCATGTATCATTATGGAGTTTTATCACATGTATGATTTATGCAAAAGCCCCTAAAACCAAGACATATTCTGTCCATCATCGCCAGAAACTCTGTGGTGTTAGAGTCAATCTTTCCACTTAGCTCCATGTCTGGGGTCTTTGCCACTCAATTTTGCCATTCTGAGACTATTCTACAAATAGAATCATACGATGCATAATCATTTTGGATAAAACTTTACATTCTGTATGATAGTTTTGTTGGATTTATTAATCATTCATTCTCTTTTATTGTTGAATAATATGCCATTATACCACTGTTCATTTACCCACTCACCATTTGAGAATGCCAGTGTTCTTCCCAGTTTAGAGCTGCTATAGATGAAGTTCCTGCAACCATTCTTTTGTAGAATTTTTTATAATAAGTTTATGGTTTTGCCTTTTTTCCTTCCTCTAGGATGGAAACATTATATTGCATGGAGTTAAAGAAGGTAAACACAAAAAGAAATTTGATTTTCTTCAAATAAAATGATATACCTTTCCAGTTAAACATCCCCAGTGACAGATCAATGGTTACATGGGACATAGGGATTAATCTGGAGATAGGTTCACAGGGGCTGGCCTGAGGCCAAAGGGACCCCTGGTGCTGAGTCAGTCCTGAACTCTGAGGCCAGCCTTAACCTGGGGTCCACAGGCACTGTCCTGATCCCATTGCTAAGAGTTTTGTCCTCGTGCTGGAGATGAAATACTTAGACCTAGAATTTGAGGCATAATGGCTGTCATAATGCAGGACTTTGTTGGGGCATGTTCTCAGTCCACCTTTCTGTCCCCAGAAGGAGATTCATACTCATCCCCTTCCCATTTTCCCCTCTACTCTCTCTGCTCTCCTTTCTCCCCTCCCTCCCTCCATCTCTGCTCTGTTGCCTCTGTATGAGGGAGGAGAGGCGAGGCTGGTAATGTGAAGTTGAACTCCACGCCCTTTGCAACGTACCTGTCCTCATTTATTTCTGTGATGCACCCCACTGCTGTAATGTCCGACCTTAAATCTTTCCCTCCTTGGAAAATACCTTTGTACGGCTACTTATGGAAGCTTGTGTGAAGGATGAGCCCTAGTAAAGTCTGGTCTGTCATCCTGGTGACATCCTTGACATTTACACTTTTTCAATCTTATTTCTTTGAGAATTTCTTACAATATATTTTGATCATATTCTTGCCCCTTCCCAAACTTCTCCTTGATCTTCCATGACCTCCCTACATACCCAACTTCGTGTTCTTTCTTTTGTGTAAAGACAAAAATATGGAGTCTGGCTGACTATTCCTAACCATGGGATCTTCCCAAGAGTGCAAGTAATATACCCAGTGTCATTTTATTGAAGAAGACAGAGTCTCCTTCTCCCAGCAGCTGCCAATGACAAACAAGCCACTCCCCACCTTCCATGCTGGCTTGAGCTTGGGCAGGTACTGTGCATGCTTGTCACAGTCTCTATGAGTTCATGTGTGCATCAGCCCTGTTTTGTCCTTGGAGCTACCTACCACCTTCTGGCTCCAACTGCCTTCCCACCTTCTCTTCTGCATAGGATCAGGGAAGTTCCATAATCCTTAACATGGAGGAGTGTGACATCCTATATAGGGCAGAGCATTTCAAAGTCCCTTTTTCTCTTCATGTTATCCAATTATGGCTTCTCCTCCTCTTCCTCCTCCTCCTCCTTCTTTTTCTTCTTCTTCTTCTTCTTCTCCTCCTCCTCCTCCTCCTTCTTCTTCTTCCAGGATTTGAAACAGTTTATTAAGTAAGAAAAGCTTGTGCTCAGGAGTCCTGGGACCACAAATCTCATGACACTTTACAGGACATTCATCTATTTTTGTTGTTGCTGCTGTGTTTACCCTATTCGTGTATTCTATTTATGTAATTATTCTATTAATAAGGCAGATTGCATTGATGAATTTTATATCCTGAATTAACTTGGTGCTAAACCCCTTTTTATCAAAATATATAATACTTTTAATAAATTTGACTATCATCAGGCTTGTAGATATTTTGATGGTATTTACAGCTATATTCACTAATGTTATTAAAATTTAATTTTCTTTTCCTATAATTTTCTGTAGTTTAAGGATGGGACCACACTGTCCCTGTATAACGAATTGGGAAGATTTTACCACTTGTCTGTACTTTTGAGTTTTTGAAACGTTGATGCTTATTTTTCATTAAGCATCTGGTGGAATCCACCAATGGAACTGCCTAAGCCTGAACTTTCCTTTTAGAACTCTTTTGATTACTAATTGGGTATATTCACTTGATGAAGATCTATTTAAATTTATACGTATTCTTGAGTAAATTTGGCAATTTCATCTTTCAAGGAGCATGTTTATTTCACCTAGGTGTCTAATTTGTTTGTGCATGACTATTGATCATATTCCTTTATAGTCCTTTCTGCTTCTGCAGAGTCAGAAATAATACGCCATTTTTCATTCTCAGTGTTAGCAATTGTACATTTCTCTCCCTCTTTCTTTACCTTCAAGAGCTGTGCTAAAGGTCTTCCAACATCGATTTATTCAAAAAACCAATGTCTGCTTTCATTGACATCTCAAGTTTGTTCCTTTGTTTTTAATTATGTGCACATATATGGGGCTGTTAAAATGTTGCGCCTTTGGAGGCCAGAAGAGCACACTGGAACCCTGAGGCTGTAGTTACAGAAGAATGTGAGCCACCCAACCTAGGTTCTGTGAGAACACTATGTGCATTTAATCAGTAAGCCATTCCACCCCCTATTGCTTTCCTATTTAATGTTTTGTTTATTTCAGTTCAAATCTCTAATCTTATCTTCCTTTCCTTGGCCTGAGTTTCAGTTGTTTTTGTTTTCCTCACTCCTTAAGGTAAAACATAAGGTTATTTATCTGAAATACTTCTTCTTTGATCAAAAACCTAAAGTTTAAGACTAAAAGAATCTAGAACAATTCTAGTAAAGAATGTTAATAAAGACACTGAAATTATGAAAAGGAAGCAAATAGAAATGCACAAGCTAACTGCTGGCAGGTCGTGCAGAGTTGTCTGGTGTGCCCCTCCCCCTTCTATTGAAAATAAGGAGTACTTCATTTCTTCTTAGCTAGGGCCACCCTTAGAAATTGTTCTCAGGAGACATACAGGTTTATTGTATTGATACATTCTAATGAAAACTTCAGATAATTTTATTTAATCCTTATGCTATCACAGGAACAATAAATAAATCACTGGGTGGTTTTTTCAGGTTTGGAATCCAGACCCACCTCCTCAGACACTTCGCTGTCATTCATATCTTCTCCCGTCCTCAGCACAAGAGGAGGTACTCTGTGGAATGTGGAGATAACAGGCAATTCTGGGGTTCCTGACATTCTGAGACCTGGCTGGCCTCAAGACAGAAGAAAGTATATGCAAATACTCTCCAAAGACACATGTGTGTTCTTTCTTGGATCAGTACATATTACCTAGATATTTTCTGCCCCCTGTATGATCCATGAAGGTAGAAACTTAGTTTTGTTGGTTTTGTTCTTTGGTTTTTTTTTTCTTTTTCTTGTCACACAAAGGTATGTTCTTTGCTTCCCTGAGGCAATGACATAGGCTGTTCTTATCTGAACAGTACTTCAAACGCTGATGAAGAAGTTGTTCTTTCCCCGGCTGGGTCATCGGTAGATATCCCGTGGGCATTGGGCACGTTCCAGAAAAGTGAGGCATTGCACTGGAACAACAACTGAGGTTCTTTCTCTTTGTTCCACGATCACTCAGGCAATCTGTCCACAGTGAAATCTCATTCCTCCAGACCTACCGTTCACCGCCAGCCTCACTGATCTATTCAGCAAGGTCACTATGTGGAGACATTTCCACCACCAATGAAACTACAGACTTTTGTATACCTTATGAAGAATAAAATTTTTTTATTGTATATCTGTATACGTGCATGATGTGTTTGTGTGTGTGTGTGTACGCGTGAGCAAGTGTGTGTGCACATGTGTGCACATGCTACAGCATGTAGCGCTCAGAGGACAACTTTGTGGAGTCAGTTCTCTTTCCTCCTTCTATTTGTACCTATATAGGAGTTCCAGGGGTTGAATCCATGCTACAAGGCTCATAGGGGAAGTCCCTTTACCCACTGAGCCATCTCATCAACCCTAGATCTATTTTATAACAAACAAACGGGAGCAATAAAAACAATCATTCATCAATGGAAGAATGGTTAATGAAAAATATAGTAAGAAACCAATAAAATTTTTAAGGGAAATTTGTAAGGGAAAACAAAATTATGAACCTTTCAGGTGAATAAATGGAACTGGAAAATTTATCCTGAGCAAACAACACAAGCCTGAAAGATAGACCTGCAAGCGTTCTTTCATGCGCGGATCCTAGCTAGCTTCCAGTCTTTAGACTTCTGAGTTTAACTCGGAAAACCTGCAGAAGGCAGGAAACCGGCCTGCAGTTGAGAACACATACTGCTTTGGAAAGGACCTGAATTTGTCTCCTAGGACCCATGTCAAGCAGCTCACAACCACCTACGTAACCCACGCTCCAGGGAATTTGAAACCCTCTGGTAACCTCCACAGGCACCTGTACTCACATACACACACACATGCATAACTGAAAATAAAATAAATATTTTTTTAAAGAGTCCGGGAAACTAGTAAAGGATCATGAGAGTGAAAGATGCCACAGGGGAGACGGCACAGCAGAGTATAGGTGATGTGAAGACAGAGCAGGTGATACTGGCAATGTTAACGGAGAATGTTAACTGGGTATGAGAGTAGAGAAAAAAGGAGGGGAGCAAATCAAAAGGGTGAGCTGATCAAAATGATGTGTGCATTGAAAAGCCACATGGAAACTTGATACTTTGCAAGAAAACTAAAAAAATATGAGCATTAAGAATATGACGATCCAGTTCTCACCCCTAAACACAGTATAGTCAATGGAATCATGATCTCATAGCGGAAGTAGCTACCTGTGATAGGCCAGCACAAGACTGCCTCTGTCACCAACCAATCACAGATCAGGGAGTGGCCCGTGCAGTCCTACCCTTCCAAGCTGAGCTGTGGTCTTCAGATAGGTTCTGAGGGAAGGACAAGCATTGTCTTCAAGTGCTGAGCCCAGTGGTGAGACCACCATGTTCCAGTGGATAGTTCCAAACTAGCGAAAACACAAACGGCCCTGGATGAATGAAGAGGGTCACAAAACAAAGCCAAAAGACACAAGTGTGGGAAAGGGATTTGTAGAAAGGAAGGCGAGAATGGGGTCATGGAAGGAAAAGAGGGGTAAGGGTGACAGTAATAAGAATACACTATAGTTAGACAGTGGTGGCACGTGCCTTTAATACCAGAACTTGGGAGGCAGAGGCAGGTGGATCTCTGTGAGTTCAAGGCTAGACTGATCAACAAAGCAAATTCCAGGACAGCCGAGATATTATACAGAAAATCCCTGTCTCAAGAGAAAGAAAGAAAGAGAGAGAGAGAGAGACAGAGAGACAGAGAGAGAAAGAGAGGAAGGAAGGAAGGAAGGAAGGAAGGAAGGAAGGAAGGAAGGAAGGAAGGAAGGAAATAACGAACAAAAGAAAGAAAGGAATGTGCTACATATATATGAAAATACATACATATATACATACATATACATGCATATTTGCCAAAGAACAAATTTAATAAAAGATTTTAATTTGGCAATTCTATTATTTTATTTATTTGCTTTCTTTTTACATTGATTTATTTATTCTGTTGGGAAGAGGAAAGCATGTGTGTACTCCTGCACATTTGTGTTTGGAACAGCTTGCAGGAGCCAGTTCTACATGTCCTTCACGTGGATTCTGAGGCTGGAACTCAGGTCGTCACGCTTGGTAGCAAGTACCTTACTCACTGAACCTCCTTGGATCCTTCTTTTAAATATGTATGAGATATGCTAAAAACAGATGGACACATTTGTTTCTTTCCACAGTGTAAGAATTTATTGACTAACATAAATTTATTGTTATAAATTCGGAAGCTACATCTGATTTCATGGCTTTAATTCACCAAGGACTCCTGATTTCACTTGGCTATGGCCAATAACATTTTCTTTTATTCTAATTTTAATCACCAACATTAACTATCAGATCATGCATTATAACTCACTCTTTTCCTCCCTCCCTTCTTCTTTCTCTCTTTGTGTGTGTGAGTGTGTGTTACCTCCCTCCCTACCTTCCTCCCTTCTTCTCTCTCTTTGTGTATGTGTATGTGGTATTACCTCCCTCCTTTCCTCTTCCCCAACTCTCCCCCCCCGTGTATGGGGGGGGGTGTTTGTGTGTGTGTGTGTGTGTGTGTGTGTGTGTGTGTGTGTGTGTGTGTGTTGCAGAATGGCTAGAAGCTCTTAAGGGATCAAATGGGTTGCAATAAAGACAGAGCAAAGAGCTGAGGCACACCAAAGAAAACGTCTCTGTAGGAGACCTGATAAGGAATTATACTGGCCAGACATGTATGTACACAGAAGTGTTTAACACATGAACTGTAAATGATGACGCTTTAATAGGATAGAGGTGCTCTCAGGAAAGCAGGCACTTGATGTGTATCAGAAATCCTGAAAGTCAGAATAAATCAAGTCAAGGACTTTCCTAGCCATTCTCTTTTCCCCAAAGTTACAAAGAAAAGGAATTAGAGTGGTTGGTTTTTTTTTCTAGAACCAGGGTATACCTTTCAATGACTTCCTGAGTGTCCCACCCCTAACTCCTACTGAAGCAGCCCAGCCTCACCAGTGTATAAATAGTGACGCTTCCTGCCCTAACTTGAACCTTTCTGCCTCCAAAATGGGCAAGCCTCACTTAACGGGATGTCTCATCTTACTCTGCTATTTGAAGGGTGAGTCCTGAGAGTCACCAGTTGGTGAGATAAGTCCAGGATCCAGCAATAGGTGAGAAGTCCAGCCGTGGCAAGGCACCAGAAAGAGCAGCCCTGTGTGCTGTGCCTTCCACTCACCCTGTATCAGGTCACTGGGACCAAAACCAAAGCCCTGTTGCTCACAGGAGGAAGTAGATGATTTATTAACAGTTTGAGAGATTCCTGGAAGCTGTGAAATGGGGGTTGGAAAAGTATACTCTCTTTAGAGAGTTTGATTTTTATCTTTTTGGTTTTTTCCAACAGTTTTCTCTGCGTCGTTTCCACATGAGATCGACAAATGTGAGTAGAAAAAAATGGATGTGAAGATGAATAAGAAGGAAGAATCCAGGAGGAGTGGAGTGGGGTGGGCACTGAGGGCTCAAAGTAAACCACAAATAGACATAATTCCCACACTCAGCAGCCTCTTCTGGCAGGATGCAGCCAGGATGGGAGCCGTCTTTAGGGTTCACAAAGAACTGGAGCAGCAACTGACAAAACTAGGGGCAAGGACAAGGGACCAGGGAAGTGGAATGTGGAGTTTGCAGAAACCAGGTGGCCTGATCTAAGGTAGCAACCTCCTGAATTTCAGAGGTCTGGTCTCATTGTCCGATCTTAAGTGAGATTATCATGGAGGTTCAACGGAAGGAAGAAAATGAGATACAAACCATGTGTATTTATCCCCTTCCTTCAGGTCTGTGCTGCATCCCTTAGGGGTGGGAAGAAGAATCTGAAGGGATCTAAGAGATGAAAAGGATAAAAGAAAAAAGTGGAAAATATGGCATAATCAGCTTTGGGCTAATAGGAAAAAAAACTCTCAAAACTCTAAGCTAGAAGACAGAATGAGCCCTAGTGGGAGAGGGAAAGCGAGGGGTGTAAATCTCAGACAGAAGTGCCGACTTGCTCTCTTTATCTCACCTGAACAGCAGATAAAGTACTCTTTCATGAAAAAAACAACGGTGAGTACAAAGGAACCGCAGCCTGACCGTCTTGGCACTATGCTTCTTTTTCATTCTGCTTCCTCCCTCTATCCCCGCCATCTTCCACGCTGGAGCTTCTGAAACCGTGAACTCCAGGCCCGCTTTTGGTTTCTCCCATTCTAAAATAGACACATAACCATGCTTGGATGGGGTATGGGGCCCGGGACATGGTGACAAAGTCTTCCAGCGCTAAGTATGCTTCAAACTTGAAATGGTTGGGCTCTTTCGTGGTAATATCATCGCTCATGTCTCTCTTCAAGTTGTGGAAATTGTGCAATGTAGGATGTGCCACCTCCAGTTCCCTGGGGAAAAGTGCTCCAGAGGAAGAGGAATATGTACTGCAACAGCAGAAGAGGCCTGTATGGTGGGAAAGATGTACAAAAGTAAGTGGTGTGGTAAGGAGGAAAAGACAGGGAAGAGGAAGCAGAATGTGTGGGCCTCGGGGATGAACACGGGAACTTCCGGTTACTACAGACAGCCTCACTTCTAAGGTAGCTGGTAATATCACTCCCATCATTCACTACAAGAAGTGGAAGTGGCTGGTGAAACTAATGTAAAACTCAAGGCTACAGGAAGAAGCCTGAAGAGATGGGGGGGGGGGCAGAATGCAGGAGAGAAAGGACTTAATACTCACCCTCTGGAGAGCAGCCAGTTGGTAATGAAAGCAGCCTTCTTTGTATATGCCCAGGCTTTTCTAGAATGGGCTCCAACCTATGGAAACAAAGGGGCCAGTGTCAGCAATATGCCCTGGTTGCATCTCTTTCTGAATAAGGTTATATAGGATTTCTCTAGTTTCATACCCTAAGTGATACTCAAGCCTTGAGATTCTCTGTGGAAACCTCCATTTAGTTAACACCTGAAGCACTTCTCTCATGACCTTCCTACCTCCAATGAAGTCTTAAAACTGCACCGCTATTTCTTTTCTTCTGGGAAGCCATCAACTTCCAATGCCTTCCCATCCCTCCTGTCTGGATAATGGATCATGAGCACCGCGTGGCGATTCCTAGATGCCAGTGTGGGTTGGAGAGAAATTGGTTTACAGAAGCCTCTGCCAGCCTTGCTGATCTGTTCTTGCCTCTTCTGCAGGGGATGGTACCATCTGGTTAAGCTTCATGGGCTGCTTAAAGAACTGTGCCAATGTGAAAAACATAAGGTGGGGCCCCTATCTGGTAAACTTCAGGTGCTGCAGGGGCTATGACATGTGCAATGAAAAATTTTAGACATGCTTCAACATCTGGGTGATGGGATGGCTTCTCCACAAGGACTTCCTGGGGATAGCACTACATAGAAGGACTGCAAGCACGTGACTCTGCTGCCTATGTGTAAGAGGAAATGCACCCTTTCTCTAAAGAGCCTTCCCATTCCGAAATCAAAAAAAAGTGAATAAATACAACCTTATTATAGAGAACAGCGTGTGTTTGAGTTGTTAGTAAACCCACTGGATGACCAAGTACTCAGGACAAAAGAAATAATTAAAATGCAAAAGATGATCCTTCTTTTCCTTTCTTCTACCCTATGGCATAATTTTTTTAAATTTTGTATTACCATGTAAAATTGTTATGCACAATAACTGGCTTTGATGTGACATTTACATACATGTATAGAATGTATTCCAATCAAACTCACCCTGTTACTCTCCCTTGTCCTCCACTCCACCCATCACCTTCTCAACTACCCCACCCCTTCGACTTTTCACTTCTTGGGTGTTTGCAGCTCGGTAAGCTTAATTACTGTTTAGTTAGGGTTTCTATTGCTGTGAAGAGACACCATGACCACCACAACTCTTATAAAGAGAACATTTAATTGAGGGTGACGCTTACAGTTTGAGAGGTTCTGTCTATTGTGATCATGAAGGAGAGCATGGCAGCGTTCAGGCAGACGTGGTGCTGGAGCTGAGAGTGCTACATCTTGACTCAAACGCAACAGGAAGTTGACTGACTGTCACACCGAGGGAAGCTTAAGAAAAAGAGTCCTCAAAGCCCACCCCCAGAGTGACACATTTCCTCCCACAAGGCCACACCTACTCCAGCGAAGTCATACCTCCTAATTATGGGATCCAAATACATTCAAACTACCACAAAGAGGAGCATCTTTGAAAGGTTCTTTACAGGCATGAAGAAAGCATCTCTCCTTTTCCCAATAGCCACTAAGCTATGAATCCTCAAGAGGAATGGGACCTCATGAGCCCCTCCCCAGGTATCCCTAGAAAACAGCATTTCACAGCACCCCACCCCAACCTTGAGCTCTTCCATTCTTCCCAACATGGCTCCGCCATGCTCCCTGAGCCTTGGAAGTAGTGATACAGATGTCCTATTTGTGGTTCTCCGATGACAAGGTAGGAATCTCAGCAGCTACCACTCCCTGCTGCAAAAAGCAAGCAGCAACACTGATCTATAGAGACAAATAGAGTTATTTAGAAAGAGAGTGGACAGGTTTGTTTACCATGTCTGTTCACGTCGGTTTACCAGACCAGCCATTGTAGCTTCCTTGTTAGGTCCTATAACCTTCCCCTTTGTGGGTGGATATTTTATTAATTCTTTCTCTTGTTTTCCTCCCTGCCTCTTATACCACTTCTGTTAAAACATGTACCACTGGCTTTCTGAGAAAGAATGTGCTTGGTGGAAAAAGTCAGGGATTGAACTTTTGCTGAATTTTGTTCGTTGATGCTTCTGCCAGGCTGAGGGAAAGGTTAGGGTGTGGAAATGAACCTATGCTAGAGATCCAAAGAGAGAAGCCTCCTGTGCCATCTGTCTTTAAGGAGATAGACTGGAGACACGGGGTTGTGGGAAAAGTCCATGGGATTCTGGAGAAAGATCACAGGCAGGGAAGAGCTGCAGGGTTGCCTCTAAGGAACTGGGACCAGCAAGCATGAAGGCCACTGCTGTAGACACTGGGAGCTGTGAGGGCAAGGAAGGTCTCTGGATCTGGCTGATAGATGACCATGGCTACATGAAGCTCCCAATCACTTCCATCTGTCACATACTCAGGCTTTCCATGCTGTGTAATTCTAGCATACTGTGGGAAACGGGATAAAACGAATGTGATGTGGGATTGTGTTGTAGAGAGAACTACATTCCAAACTCTCCCTTAATCTGTTTAACAAACATTTATTCAAATCACACCACATTCCAGGTACTGCTAGGCTCTGGGATATGACAGCCATGATCTCTGTCCTCATGAGGGTTGGTCTAGTAGGAGATCTAGACACGGATGAATAATAATGATATAAGTAATCCCTGTGTGAGAGCCATCGGCATAATATTGCACACCTCCTCTCTTGTTCCCTCTTCACAGAACCCAAGAAGTATGCCACCGTTGACCTCTTTCAGATCAGGCAGGAAAATGAAATAGCATCAATCATTCTAATAAAAACTTTGAAATAAATAGTTATTATCCAGGCATTGAAGGACAGAAAGAAACCATAATGAGATATTGTTTTAACATATGAAAGCCGTAGGAACCATCTAAACCCATGAGCCTCTGAGAACACAGTGGGAAAATTGTCACTAGACTTTAGCAAGCTAGAAGAGGAACCCTCTGAAACTGAGACTCAGACATTTGAGATTGAGTTACTCACTTGTGGACACCTCAGATTCCCCAATGAAGTCAGGTGTGACATCTCAAGCCTGTAATCTCAGCACCGTGGAGACTGAGACAGGAATGAACAAGTTCAAGAGCAGCATGGGCTACATCTTGAGTGCCAGGACAGTTTGGCTACACATAGTGTTCCGGGAAAGATTGGGCCAGAGAGTCAGATCCTGTTTACAACAACAATAAAATAAATTCCAAGGAAGTTACCTGTGAGGATAAAATGTATACGTCAAGGGAAGGAACACTCTCTTAGAAAGCAGTATGAAGCTGGTTCCTGCAAGTGGGGTAGGAGTAAGGCATAAAACAGAATCCCTGCAAGTTGGCATCATGTAGCAGAATATAGAACAGTGTACCTAAAGCTGAGAGATAGCAATGTTTCCATTTTATTAAAAATAGATTCTTTTCTCATACAATATATCCTGATTACAGTTTCCCCTCCTTTTACTCCTCCCAGTTCCTCCCCATCTCCACTCCCATCTGAATCCACACCCTTTCTCTCTCTCTTTAGAAAAGAACAGGCTTCTAAGAAACAACAATAAAGCATAACAAAATAAAATAAAATATAAAACAAAAATCACATCGAAGTTGCAAACAGCAAACCAACAGAAGGAAGAGTCCCAAGAGAAGGCAAAAGAACCAGAAACCAACTTGCCCAAACATTCAGAATTCCCACAAAAGTACTAAACTGAAAGCTGTAATATATATACAGAGAACCGGATGCAGACTTGTAAAGGCCCCAGTGTTGCTACTTCAGTCTCTGTGAGTTCCTATCAGCTTGGCTCAATTGTTTTAGAGGGCCTCATCCTCCTGGTGTTTTCCATTCCCTCTGCCTCCTCTTCCACAGGGTACCCTGATCTCTGAGGAAGAGATTTGATGGAGACATCCCATTTAGACCTGTGTGTTATAAGGTGTCTCTGCATAATGTCTGGCTCTGGGTCTCTATTTGTTTCCTGTGCTGCAGGAGGAAATGAGAGATGATAATTTAATAACAGTGGAGTCACCTCGCTGGCTCTTCAGAATCTATATACTCCCTTCTATATGTATTTGGGCTCTGTTTACCAAGAAAGATAACTTCATGGATTTGCCTAACAATGCTCATTTATTCACCACATAAAGACTTTCTTACCCCTTGCCAAAATAAGAGGAGAGAGTTCCAAATTTATCTTGATCATGGAGTAAGAGCCCAGATATTCATTTATGTACAATGGTAAGCATTCCTCAACCCAATCACTTCCACCTGTCAACCAACAGCAATTCTTACATGAAACAATAAAGAGATGGAGAGAAGAGAGAGATTAAGAAACAAGAGAGGTGTGCACAGCTGCCCAGGGTTTGTTTGAACAGATCTGTAAGATCCAAGCCTTTGTTTTGTCCCCCTCAATAAAACATTCTGGATCTTTTATCTACCTGAAGGGATGACATGAATCTTCCTTCCTGATGCATGCCAGGCAAAGTCATCCCCACCTCACTGGGCTCCCACATCCCACTCTCCTATGTCATCCGCAATAATTTTCCTAGTCAAAAAAACTTCCATTCTTTTTTTCTATTTAAAATTATCCATTTTTATTTTATGTGTCTGAGAGTTTGCCTACATATGTGTACAAGAACTATGAGTGTATCTTTGGTGTCCTTGGAAGCCAAAAAGGTATTGACTTCCCTGGAACAGGAGTTACAGAGTGTTGTAAGCCACATGTAGATGCTGGGAATTGAATCCAGGTTCTTTGCGAGAACAGCACATACTCTTAACTCTGAACCATCTCTTTAGTCCCTTTCCCCATGATTTCTTATGCAGCATTTTCCTCTTGGATATTACAGTATGGCATGCTTTGGCTCCAAAGGCTGTTGTATTTTTCTGTCCTTCCTTGCTGTATTTCCAAATTTCGCTGTTTTTATTCTGAGAGACAAGGTCTCAAGCGTATTCAGACTGACCTGGAATTTGAGGTAGTCCTCCTGTCTCAACATCTGAGCACTGAGATTACAGTCTTGTGCCACCACATCTTACCTGAATTTCACTTCTTGTTTGTAATCCATTTGTAGTCGTTCACAGTCACGTTCTCTTTGGCCTTTCATTCAAGTGACAGTTCCTCCTTTTTCCACACCTTACTCATGACTCCACTTCATATTGCTGAAACCCCAGCAGAGTACAACTATAATAGGGCCCATTCTGCAACCCACAGTGTGACTGAGAAGACTTGGCAAACCCTCTGCTCTAGGTTCCAATGCCCGGATAGATCAAAGGGAGCACTGCAGTACTAGCTAGAGAAATCCAGTCACACCATCTTGGCTTGTTATGGCCTTCACAACATTTCCCTGAAACAGGGGATGGATGATTGGTCCTCTCCAGTGACTGGACCCATGGAACAGCCACTGGAGTCCCTGGACTTAGAAGCTGACTGAATCTGGCAGGAGATGATGCTCGCTCGCTTTAGTTAATGTGGAAGGTGGAGGAAGGAGGGAGGAACTATGAAAACTTTCCCCTTACCACCCATCACCAAGTTCTGTCATCCAGTGTGACTGAATGTGCACACTTAACGCTTCCATTCTTACTGTTCTGGTAGCATAAGGAGCCCTAGTTCATTAGAGTACACACTTCAAATACTCAGAAACATTTCTTCACGGACAAGTAAAAATGCTAAGAACACAATCATTTATTCTCACTTCTAAATCTGCATTCCTGGCCTGTGTTTCCTGTTCAGTTGTAAAGTAGAGCTATACATTAACTTATTTTAGAGCATATGTTACATCCCATTTGATAGGCAATCACTGTAATGCTTGATTCCAAATCATAGTTTAACTGAAGTTTTACTGAAACATGCCCCCATCTCTTAGGCTAATAGCTCATGGCAATGAGATACATGGGGAGATCAGTACTCTTCACCGCCATGACCACACTACTGCATCATCTTTGTAATAAAATGGGTTCTTTTCTTGGGAAAGGTGCTCTGTGAGCTGTTTGTTGGCAGAGACTGGGCTTTTCCTAGCCTGCAATAATGGCATTGGAAGCACCACTGTTACCAGGAGCAGTTGTATCTAAGATGTGTGCTTGTTCCAGTACAAGTAACTTCTACCCATGATGGTCAGGCTTTATCTCCAGCCAGACTGTTAGCAAATGACCCTGAATTATCCTAAAGCTACAAATTAAACAAATAACCAATTGTTATGTTAGCAATTTTTTTCTTCATTGTTGTCTTTCAGAAACATTTTTATCAGAGTTTAATTCTTCAGTCATGATTGACAGAATATTTGTAAATTCCAATTCCCTCCTTATCAAATCAGTTAGCTATGAAATCAACAAACTGAGAGAGTGTGCACATGTATGGTAAGAGAGGAAGTAAAGGCACAGGACACCACCTCCTACGTATAACCCCAGTAGCACAGACAATAAGAGCAAAAATGAATAAATGGGACCTCCTGAAACTGAGAAGCTTCTGTAAAGCAAAGGACACTGTCATTAAGACAAAAAGGCATCCTACTGAATGGGAGAAGATCTTCACCAACCCTGCATCAGACAAAGGTCTGATCTCCAAAATATATAAAGAACTCAAGAAACTAGACATTAAAATTCTAAATAACCCAATTAAAAAATGGGGTACTGAACTGAGCAGAGAATTCTCAACAGAAGAAGTTCAAATGGCCAAAAGACACTTAAGGTCATGTTCAACTTCCTTAGCCATCAGAGAAATGCAAATCAAAACAACTTT
>PVIU01027256.1:0-20794 GCA_004026605.1 Ondatra zibethicus | reverse complement strand
TCTCCTTTCTTCTCCTCTCCTACTGCCATAGACAACCCTTGGTAATGGCCTTCCAAGTTTCCTTTCCTCCCTTACATCAAAAGTCTGTTTCCCATGCTTCAAGGCAAATTCTTTCCCTTTCTCTCTTCTCTTCTCTTCTCTTCTCTTCTCTTCTCTTCTCTTCTCTTCTCTTCTCTTCCCTTCCCTTCCCCTCCCCTCCCCTCTCTCTGTCCCTCCGTCCCTCCCTCCCCCCCCTCTGTGTGCGTGTGTGTTTTTATTGCTGAAGACACCATGCACTTTGGACATAAGACTCAGAGGATAAGTGCTGAATCTGACCTAAAATTCCTTATCCCGATGACTACCTTGCATGGTATCACATGATGCCATGTAAGCTTTGAGAGAAGGGAAGCTACCATCTACCCTGCTATGATGCCCATTAATAACAACGACTAGCATGGCATGATAACCCTAAGGGTGCAATAGTGGCTTATATATTTTGGCGCTAGCCAACAGATACTTAAAATGTCTTAAGGACCACTCAAAAAGGAAATCATGGCTGGTTTATAGAAACCTAGCCAACTACTTAAAGCTAGTGAAGTCATCAGATTATGGAGAATTTAGAATCCTCTTATTTCATCTAGTCAGCAGTTTTTCTCAATATTCCCTCTTTTTCCTCCATTGCTTCTCATCTGTGTATTGCTTTCTCATCAAAATTTAAACTTACTGCACTCTCTTCCATCTTTAAAGGGATGTGTATGAAATCTTGCTTCACCCTAAACTAATAGGTACAATTGCTTGAAAGCATTTCATAGACAATAATCTTTTTTTTTCCTCAGTGCTTATTTCTTGCCCCTGTCTTTTCATCAAAGCTAAATTACATTGGGTTCCAGGAGTTTTTTGGTGGCTAAACTCAACAGGTATATTGATTTTCATTGCCACGGTATGTATAGTTTTTCAAGTGTCTTCCTTCTCTAGTACCATTCTATTCTCACCTTTTTTTCTGCCCGTATTCTTGGTTTTTTCACATTCATGCTTAAAAATGACATGTCTCGCCCTATACTGAATTCATTTCACAGCCCGGTTCTGTTCCTTTCCTAGATTCAAATCCTTCTCTAGACCTGTGTGGGTATCTAATTAGCACCTGAAACTAATCTCCCATGAAACTAGAGATACCTTAGCTACAAAATCTCAGTGAAAAGTAGTACATTTCATGCAGCTGTCCAGGACTGAAGTTAGGGCATCTCCATGCTTCATTTGACCCACCCCTTCACTGCACACCAAGTCCTGCAGGCTCTTCCATCTCAAGGACTTGTCATTCCCACCTTGTTACACTGTGCAAGACATCATCATTTCTTGTGTAGTTTAAGCAAACTACTTTGACACCCTCTTTGTTTGGTGCCTGTTTATCCCCAACCTATTTTCATTTTGCCTGGGTAATGATCTTCTGGCATGCACGGCTGAGCACATCCCTTCCTGTTTCTAGTTCTACAGTCAAGGACAATATAAATTTTAATTAGTTTGGCACAGAGGCCCCTAGATCTAGTTGCATGGCCACTCTCATTTCTTCAGTCATTCCCAATTGACAAAGGATGCAAGAACTGGTGAAGTTATGCAGCAACTTCCCAGTTTTCGGGTATGCTATGCTCATGCATGGCAGGTTGTCTGCTGCCTATTAGCTCTCCTTTCCAGCCAACCAGATAAACAATTGTGTGTGTGTGTAAATATGTGTGGTTTGTATGTGGTTCATGCACATATGTGTGTTCAGACATGTATGTCCATATATATATCGAGGACAGAAAAAGATGGCTAATATCCTGTTCTACCATTCTCCATCTTACTGCCTTGACATGGAGTGTTTGCATTGTTGAAATTAAACAAAAGCAATATTGAGGGCAACAGCAAAACTTCACAGGCCTCCCTTTCTCTGGGATCACCAGTGCTGGAATTACAGAAGAGTACACAGCATGCCCGGGTTTTATGTGAATGCTGGGGATTTGAACTCTGATCCTCAATTTTGTGCAATAAGTACTCTTACCCATTGAACGATCCAAACATTCAAATCTTCCCCTGCAAGTGACCTTCAGAACTCCGCTCAGTTTTCACCTTGTAATACAAATCCTCCACCTATACTTACTCAAGTGCCTCTTGTCTATGTCCTGTCTCTCCCTGTGCACACCTCTGTCAAATCACTTATCACCCTACGCTAGAAGTACTCCTCATTAGTCAGCTTCCCACATTAGGCTGCACAGCACTCACGGCAAGGATTATGTCTTAATCCGCTTTGGGAGGTCTGTAAAATTGTACACTTTGAGGATTATATTTTAAATGCTTGCTGAGTTGCCTGGATATTAAAGAAGAAAAGAGAGCATGTGATTCAACTACAGTCACAAAGGCAAAAATTGGTGTAATTTCTTCTCTCTACTACTACGAGGCATAAACAATAAGCAATCAAAAATATTCTGTTATTTCAGGGGGGATTCTGTAGACATCTGACTGTTGCATGAGGGGCGCAGGCTGCGTTCCTGGCTCCCGGTGCATACCCGAAATAATTACACGGAAACTCTATTCATTTAAATACTGCCTGGCCCATTAGCTCTAGCCTCTTATTGGCTAACTGTCACATATTTGCTTAACCCATTTCTAATAATCTGTGTGTCACCACGAGTTGTGGCTTACCAGGAAAGATTCAGCGTGTCTGACCAGGGAGCTTCATGGTCTCTCTAACTCTGTCCCCTTCCCAGTATTCCACTCTCTTTTCCCTGTCTATCTAAGTCCTGCCCTATCAAAAGGCCAAGGCAGTTTCTTTACTAACCAATAAAAGCAACCCAAATACAGAAGGACCCTCCTATACCATCTGACCCATGAGATCTCAAAACTGTTACAAACTGGTAACCATTATACACCTTGCCTTGGCCCCAGCCTTGAGTACAGTTTTCACAGAGCTGTCACCATGAACATGCTAACACAAGAGGACAGTGAGGGGTACATTTTTCAGTAAGTTTTGGGGAGGATGTGGCAGGAAGAAGTAGATTCTTAGAACAAGAATAGTAGATGTGAAATGGACACAAATCACTAGATATACTGGGGATTGAATCTGGATCCATAAATTAATGATAAGCCAAGGATGTTTTTGTCAAGAGTGCTGTCAAAATAAAGGCATTTGAGCATGAAAATCATGTGAGAATTTGCGATATAGAGGGCTTAGTACAGATGACTGAATTCTTTTTTCCAGTTCACAACTCTTTACAAAGCTATGCAAGTGTGACTCTGCAAGACCGCTCACAAAAAAGCTCTGGCTCCCCTTGAACTGGAGATAAAAATGGTTGTGAGCCACCATGTGGGTGCTGGGAACTGAGCAGCCAAGACAACTGCTGAGCCACAAAATATTTTGATATGTGTTTTCCAATGTCTGTGGTCAATTCAACTTTCAACATTTTAGAAACAACTGTTCAGATATTTTGCCCATTTTTAAAGGGTGGTGATTTATCTTCTTGCAACCGAGTTATCTTTTTCTTATAGATTGTTGGATATAAGACTTCTACCAGATAAAGCATTTGCAAATTATTTTTTAATCTATGAGATTTAATTATTTCCCTTGCTAGGCAAAATCATCGGGTAAACTCAAATGAAAACCACAATGAAATATCACTTAATACCTGTTATCAAAAAGGCAAAAAGTGCTAATGAGGATGCAGAAAAAGAGAATAATGGACACAGTTCATGGGGATATTAACTAATACAATTACTTTGGAAACTATGGAGGTTCTACAAAGCATGCAAATAGAATCACTATATAATTCCATAACACCATTACTAGACATAAATCTAAAGAAATTGCTGGAGAACTTGTATTTCTATGATTATGTCAACACTACTTATGCAGTCAAGACATCAAAGCACTCTAGCTTGTGCCACTGAGTGATAAATGCATAAAGAACATACAGTGTACAGACACACGAGGACACAGATAGACTTCAAAATGCTGTCATTTGTGTCAATGTGGCTATGGTAGGAAGCAAATATTGTATGATCGCACTTGTATGTGACATGTTAAAAAGTCAGTCTGAGAATCAATGAGATGTTTCAGCACATACAGGTTATTGTGTCAAGGCAGATGTCCTGAGTTCAGTCCCTAAAACACAAGTGATGGAAGGAGAGCATTAGAACTCAGTTCACACACACATTGAAAGGATTGATAGATGTGAATTAATGAATGAATGAATGAAGAAAGGGAGAGTCAAATAAATCTAAAAACATTAAGTGAACCTCAGAAGCAAAGTACCTAGCTCATTACTAGAAAATGGGATGCATCGGAGACAGAGAAGATGTTGAACCAAGGTTGCAGAGTTTCAGTTAGAATGGAGGAATAACTGTTAATAATCTTTTACTGTACATGGTGATCACAATTTTAATAACAGTGTATATTTCAAAACTGCTAAAAGAATGAACTTTTAACATTTTCATCACAAAAATAAGTTGGTTAGGTGATTAGCCTTATTGGATCTTTCTAAAGCATGTATACAGATCAAAGTATTCATCAAATCACATCCACAATTACTGTTCATGAGAAATGTATTAAATTTTAATTTGTCAGAGGGGCTTTGATATTTATTCTTTTGCCATGAGGCTACTAGGTTTCATGTGGCCCCTAGTTCAAAGATCAGGGGAAAATATGATGCAATGGTCTTGAATCAACCTGTCCTTGCCCAGTCTCCAAACTTGCAATTTACAGCCTCACTCAGCAAGTAGGGCCAAGATTAGCCACACCCCAACCAACTGCTGAACAGAAGAATGTTTCCAGGATATCCAATTTGTTTGGTCAGGCCATCAATTACACACTATTATTGTGGAGACAGCAAGATAATGTAACAATCATAGAGCATGAAAAGTCACTTGTAAATGAGTCTCAACTTAGTTCAGAGGCAGATGTTGGAAGTCACTTATTTAATTGATTCTTATGTATACAAGAGCAAAGAATCTAGAAAAAAATTGAAACCAGGTGACTGCCACTCAGAGAACAATGGGGATATATATCTTCTCAAAGGCGGGGGCAGTGTCTATGTAAATATACCACAACTGAACATTATTGTGCAAACAGTTTTAACCCTAATAATGATATATTGATAATATAAAGTAAAGCTCATGTACAAACTATAAATCATTACCCTCACAGATGATCTTGACATTTCTGAACCTTTTATTTCCCCATAAATTTTGACCTAGACAAACAGTAGAAATCTATAGCCCATGAGCAAAAAGTAACTCTGTGAGAAGTTTCTGCATAGACATGGCATACCAGTCATCCCTTCTGTGCCCATGGCAGGTCACAGTAAGACTACACTGTGCGGTGTTGCTCAGTGGGTACACTTCATCAACTGAAAGTTAAATGCTCCATGTGTTCCATGTCAGGAAGTAGCACTGCATGTAAGGATTCATTAGTTTTGCTATGCATACTGCCATGTATATCTGTGTGTTCCCATGTGTATAAGGCGTTCATGTGCTGTGGCACAGGGTGGAAATCAGGAGACATCACTTGGTGTTGGTCCTAGCTTCCCACCTTGTTTGCATCAGGGTCTGTTGTTTGCTGAGGAATACTAGCTCATGAGCGTCCTGGGATCTTCCAGTCTCCATCTCCCATCTTCCCTCATGTACTGCTGTGCCTGGCTTCATGTCAACTCGGAGGATCCAAGCTCAAGATCATATGGCTGAACAGTAACCGCTCTACACACTGAACCATCTCCTCAGCTCAAAACTATTCTCTCTTGAGGGTCAATGTAAGCATGGCCTGAATGGTTTAATCATCACTCACATACCTTACAGGTTAAGGGCTTAGTTTTCTTTGTTCTTTCATTTTGTATCTTCTCTATCATGTTTCCTAACTACATATTAGCATATAAGAAAATATTAGATTTTCTTTGCATTTAGTCAATAACTTTTATAATCTATATTTCATCTAACATAGTTTTCTAATAATCCATTTCTTCCCCTTTTGTCACCCCTGAATTAACAGTCACCTTTAGTGAGAATCTTAAAAGATATCCTGGTTGTCTTGAAAATTAAAATTTATGACAATAAAAGATTTTTTTATATGGCAATAATAACAAGTATGTTTTATCTATGTGATGTAAATATTTATTGTTTTCTGAGAACCATAAAGAATCACTTCTTATTAATTAGACTACTTTGACCATATTTTAGCTTTTTCTTAAGTTCTGAAACATGGTAATTTTTATGTACAAAGAATACATACATTCATGAAGCATATAAATGACTTTGGGTGTTGAGCAATTTAGGAAACCATGCTAACAACATTATGGCTGAAAAACATTTGTTTTAGTCATATAATGAGCTATTGGAATGTATCATTGATTTTTTTATTTTATAGGCTATTATCCTACAAAATTCAAATATCCTAATTTAAAAAGGAAGCCACAATAAGACTTTAAATACTATGTTAGAATTTTTGGCAAGGACAATAGCTTCCTTATAGTTTTATTTGACTAATAATTGAATATATGTGTGGTGTATATTTAATGCACTGATATTTCATAATGAATAAATCAAGATAATTAACAAATATATCACCTCACATAATTATTTCTTTTAACAATGTTTAAAGTCTATTCTTTAAGCACTTTTAAATCATAAATGTATTGTTTCTATTATAGCAACTATTCCAATAGCAATGGTTATGTAAAATCATTTAATTGGGCTCACAGTTTCAAAGAATTAGAGTCCATGATGGCAGAGGGAAGACATAGTGTCAGGAACAGCTGAGAGTTTATATCTCAAATATAATTAGGAGGCAGAGATTTTAAACCTTGCTCCCACTAACACATCTCTTCCAACAAGGCCAAACAACCTAATTCTTCCCAAAATTTTCCACCAACTGGGGAAAAAGTACTCCAATATATCAGCCTGGGGCCATTCGATTTAAACTATCACAAGGACAGCAATCTTTCTTTGTTTTAAAAAATGAGATGTCAAGTATTGAGTTATAAAGTATCTTTATATTACTTTCACATAAGTATTCTTACTTTTATAAATGTTAGTTTGACTTTCCCTCTCTTATTTCTAATGACAAAAGGTAGTTCTCACCGTTAATTTTTCCTAATATCCTTGAACCATATTATATTGCTCATATGTAGTAATATAATATGCTTCAAATAAAAGTGAATAATTTCACATATGTCAAAGATAGACAACTACGGAGAAAAATGTAGACATCTATAGAGATGAAAAACTTGCTAGTAAGTCTGGGTCTCTAAATAAGAAAGCATGTCTGTCAGAAGAAATTCAATTACATAAAAATTATATTACCAAGCTAGTAGACAAAGGAAGTGCAGAGATGTAGCAGCCCTTAATTTTAGCATACAAGCTCATGAACTCTCATTTGAAAAATGAATTCAAATTAGCTGCGATAGGAGCGCTCTCATCTGCACTAAAATAGCATGAAGGGTTGTAAGGAAAGGTAATGATTAATAGCTAAGTATTGAATCATGAATTTTTTCTTTTGCTAAAAAAGTTTCAATATATTTAAAGTACTCAAAATATCAAACAATTCATGCAGCTGCCTAACATGAAAGAGAGGAGGGAAGGGTCGGGAAGGAAAGAAAAGGAAATGGAAGGAAGATAATTTAAATATACTCTGTAATTTTTAAATGTTCTCTATAGTATGAGCAATACTCTAAGATCATGTACTAAAAGACTATAGGAGTAATATTCTATAGCACATCATAACAAAGCATGACATTAAATATTAAGTGCAAATCTAGTTTGTTACTTTTCCTCCTATCATATATAAATATGCCATATGTAAAAAACAGATTTATTACTTATATATTTACATATGTAAGAATAATAACTAGAAAATCAAGTGTCATGATTGTAATATATATTGAATTTATACTATATGTGTGGTATATGTTGATAAGACTTCTTTAAAAGGCAAATATAATTTTAATTCTATTATCTATATCCCTACTCACCTATCTACATATCGTTTGTCTATCTCTTTTCTGTTTATCAGTATCTCTATATTGTAAGCAGGCCTAAGACTTGAACTGTTAGGAAAGTGAGTTGTCTAGCTTCTAACCTAACCAGTACTATTTTAAAGATGAGTTAAGAAACCAATTTTATTCTCTTTTCATTTGGCCAGTAAATTAGGAAACCAGACTTGATAGTCTGCCGAAGTGTTAGGTTCTGTTCATGACTACACTTTGCTCTTATTATTGTATCATTATTATTTCTGCTGTTATTATAATGACCACACTTACTTTCATGTAAGAAACAGAAACACATATTAAATACAAGCCTCATATTCTGAGTGGCAGGCAGCTTAGAACAATGTTCTCACACACTGGAAGAGACTTCATTAGGATGACAAAACAAGAACAGTCTTGAGTGTTTTCGTGGTCGCCATGCTGACTCGGTTGTGTGCAAAGCCTGTCTAAACTTCACATCCCAAGGAAGCTGATGCAAAGGATGACAATGTGTCAAGTCCAAGGAAGTTTGAGGAACGTCTATAAAGTTCCAGTGGCAATATTTAAATCCAGGAGTTCTGATTTGCGAAATTTTCCATTTACTTACTCACAGACAGAGCTTTTCATTTTTTGATTCCAAACATGTTGTACAGATTCTGAATACTTTGGTACTTCCTAGGAAGGGAAGTTGCTGCTGTTTGTGGGAGCCAGGGAAAGTTTTAGACAAAAAGGTAAAAGGGCTTATATTTGTGTCATGAGTAGGAAAGAGACTAGCAGGACAGTATACAGTGTTAAAGGAAAACAAGCACAGCCCAGAGATGAGGAAGTGCAAGACTGGTTCTGGGGAAATGCAGGAACCAGTGAGGACGGTATAGAGGAAAGAAGATCATCGGCTTCCTGCTGTAACAAGCCGCAGTGTAGTTAGGGGCTTGAAACAGTACACAGTCCTTACACTTTATAGTTCTGAAGCCCAGAAGTCCAAAACCAGTCTCATCGTGCAGACCCAAAGCACCCTCAAGGCCAGGCCTTCTGGAAGCCTGGAAGGGAACAAAGGCAGCATTCACTTGTTTCTGGTTCTTGATGTCAACTGTCTTCCTTAGTTCAGGACTCCTTTGCATCACTTCAATCTCTTTCACACTAATTCCCATCGTCTGTCTTTCTCATATATGTATGCTTGTGAAAATACTGAGTCCACTGAAATGGCCTGGGATAAAATTTAAGCACCTCCTCAATGCTCTTTTGTCATGAGAAATAACATTCCCTGATCTTGAGGGCTAATGGAATGGGGGCATTTTCAGCCTATCACAAGAGAAGACAGGTAAGTTCACAACAGGTCATGGGCCATGGCCTTCTCACTGGAGATTAGTGAAAGCTAGTGGAGGTTATTTATGTAGGAAAACATCATAATTCAAGGAATTCATTAAGTATATGGACCTGTGTAGTAGGAGGCTGCTTGTTTGTTTCTCGGCTGGCCAGACTCCTGAAATAACCACATAGAAATTATATTATTCGCAATACTGTTTGGCCAATAGCTTAAGTATATTGCTAACTAGCTCTTACATTGAGAATTTACCAATTTCCATTATTTTATATTTTGCCATGAAGCTCGTGGCCTACCGGCAAGGTTCCAACTTGCAGCTTATGTCTTTCCCCTCTGGCAGCTACATTACATTTCCTGACTCTGCCTTTTTTCTCCTAGCATCAGTTCTATTCTGCCCTATCACAGGCCAATGCAGATTCTTTATTCATTAACCAATAAAGGCAACACATTCACAGAAAGACTTCCTACATCAGACCCAGTGTTTCATAAATGATTCACCTATAGCTGCAGTTCTCAAAAATTAGCATCTATAAAAGTCACATTTGAAGTTTATTATAAAATAAGAGCTCCTGAGACCTCTTATTGCTGGAGATTCCTATTAATGATTCCTTTACAGAGCTCAGAAATCACCATTTTAAGATAATTACTAGAGGTGATGTCTAGGATCATTATTTGAGAAAGACTAGGCTATGACACTTACTTTTATGAACTAATGTATTAATAAACTTTATCACATACCCTTGGAAATTACAATGTAATAGAAGCTACACTTCCAGTCATAAAAGATAAGTTATTTGCTTCTGGTAAAGGTGAAAGAGATGTGACAATTGTGGATCCCACTTACTAGGAACTTACTGTTGCTGTCTGTGTAGACAAGTACTGTGCAGAATTAATTAGTCTAGTTTCATAATCACAATATCCTTACATGTTTAGTATGCTATATCAATTTGATGGGTCAAAAATTTAGGTGGATTAAATAGCTTTACCAACACGATAAAGCTAGAAAATGTCAAAACTCATATTTGGTGACTGTCCCTCCGGTTTATAAATTCATATGTTATTTACTTTGCTGCTGTGTCTCCAGCAAGGTGGTAATCTACATGAGATTAGCTATTTTATTCATCAAATTTCATTTTAAAACTAATAATCCTTCAATAACTACCTCCTGGTAATCCTTTTAAATTATGCACAATTATGAATATTTTACCTGCATCCATGTACACCACATGTGTGCAAGGTGCCTACAGAGGTGTGGAGAGGGCATCAGATCCTTTATGACTGGAGTAACAATTGTGAACCACCATGTGAATACTGATAATTGGACTCAGGTTCTCTGGAGGATCAGCCAGTGCCCTTAACCCCTGTTCCATCTCTCCATGCCCTACCCCTGATATTTTTAAAAAGAAGGGAGTGAAAGCAATTACTCAAGATCCAGAGACTGGGTTTGTCATCTCTCTGCACTCGCTCCAGACCTTGAGCAGATCTGTTAACATCTGTGACCTGTGTTCTGCCATATTGCTATAAGACTAAATAAACAAATTCCCAAACTCCTGTATCACGCTGCATGCTTGGTTAATTTTAAGGATCTATTTATTTTTATTTTATGTGTATGGTTGTTTTGCCCACATGCATTTCCCTGCATCATGTGCATGTAGTTCAGGTGGAGACCATAAGGTGCCAGATCTTCTGGGACTGGAGTTACAGAAGGGTTGTAAACTGCAATGTGGATGCAGGGAACTGGATCCAGGTCTTTTGCAAAATTAGCAAGTACTCGATCACTGTACCATCTCTCTAGCCCCACCATGCCTGGACATTTAATGAATATAATAATGAATCACACAAAATATGATCAATACACACTAATAGGATCAAAGCTTTTCCATGGAAGGAATTCTACATATTATCAGAAACTCTTTTGGTTTAAGAATAGCTAAATTTAGTAAAGAAATATAGAAAAATCACATACTCTAACCCTGCTCAAAATTCGTGTAAATAAGACCAAAGAAAATATCCTTACTCATTCATTACCTAGTTCATGGACTCAGTGAAACAAATAACACAATATAGTTGAGAAACAAAATAAGCAAAACTTTTTTGAATAAAAAATTTGATTGACATAAAATGTAAAGTGAAGGCAATAATTCATAGAGAAGTTCTTGTCTGTGAGTCTTACTTTTATTTTCAAGCCTATTGAAAACATGGTGAAATATGATCATCCACTGTAAAGCAACAAACACATTAGAAGGTAAAATAAGCTGTGTGCTCATAGAAGTGCAAAGCACTAGCAAAGATACCTAATCTTAGAAAGAAGGAAAGAAAGAAAGAAATAAAGAAAGAAAGAAAGGAAGGAAGGAAGGAAGGAAGGAAGGAAGGAAGGAAGGAAGGAAGGAAGGAAGGACAGAGGTACAGAGGGAGGTACAGAGGGAGGGATGGAGGGAGGATGAATGCAGGACCTAAATGCTGTGTCTGAAGCTCTTCATTAAATGACAAAAGGTAAAATGATAAGGGTTATACACTCTCTACTTTGCGTGCTGGTAGATGGGCTTTGGATTATATCTCTCACACTGACTTAGTCTTAATGGAGTTACACCCTGACTTCAGTTATAAGGTATCAGAAGGGTCAGAATGAAAAGGACTATGAGATTCTTGCCAAGTCCTTCATTAGTCTAGATAGGATGAAAGCCTCTGATTTGTATTGTGTCAATCCAGGAGGCTCTGAGTTTAAAGTAGATCCTTAGAGACAGATCAGGAGAAATGATGGCGACACTTGTGTCCCGATGGTTCTGAGAGTAACACTGTGCTGCCTAATCCGTGAAGAGCTGCTTGGGGAATCAAGGGAGTTACCAAGGAAACAAAGAAGGAATGAGTGAGGGCTGTCCCCAAGGGCTCATTGCAACACCACTGCCAATAGATGATACTTTGTACAGAGCTCTAATCAAGAGGCCACAGAATTATTATTTTCAGATTAAGAATGCAAGAGGTGATCAGGACTCTGTGAACACATTTTTTTTCTTTCAGAACTAGGACCTTGCAGATCCTCGTGAAACACACAACTACTTAGCTACATTGCCAGAATTTTTATATTAAATTTTATTTTGAGGCAGGATGTCATTAAGTGTTGTCTGGACTGTCTATGAACTCACTATGTAGCCTAGGAAGACCCTGAACTCATGATCCTCTTATCTCTCTGTCTACAGGGTTGGGATCAAGCAAACAATTGTATTATATTGAAAACTGAATGAAATCTTGTAGTGGATAGCTGAAGGTTGATGACTTGAACTTGTTTACTTTTCATTATCAGTGTAGATTGTTCCAGAAGGATGTGTGAGAGAAGGCATGTGAGTGGTATTGCCCTCAGAGGGGACAGATAAAATACTGGGGGGTGCCTGATATTTAAATACAGTTCGGCATCAATCTTCTGCAGTGGACACTGCTGTTTTTTAAAATACTTTTCATGATGAAGACAGAAAACCTTTTCTATAAGAAACTTTGGCTAAGTAAGGGTCTAAAGATCTGAGCAGCAATTTGGATACCTGCTAGGCCAGGGCAAGATTATAATTTTGTTCCATCTAGACATCATTCTATGAAAATAGAATTATCCTTTTTATGCTTTACATATCCTAATAAATAGGAGATCTTCATTCAATCTTTATTGAATGAATGATTAAGTAAATGATGAACAAACGCTACGCACTAATTCCAACAGCATCTTTAACTCCACCATTTTCAGCATTTTATATTCATGCTTGAAATATTTATTGCATTATTTTCAGGGAAAAAAGCTAGAATACTTTTATATTTCAATTCAAAAAGAGCAACTGACGTCATATGAACACATACAAAACGAAACCCAAAAAGAAGCATATATTGGGGATTGAGGAAGGGTTGGTGTTTATTTTTAGTCCTCCCCATTCTGGGTACCACAAACAAGTGAAAGGATTTCGTGTAAGACCATGAGAGGCAACAGAAGGAAAGAGTCCCCAGGACCTGGCTTACCTCCCGAATCTGTAACGGAAGGCAAGACGAGGAGAAGCCAGATGCTTCTTAATGCCACCAACTGTTGATGCAAGTTGCCAAGCAGAGTATGGAGACCAGCAAAGGACGAGGCACATGCTTCTGACATAATTAACTATTCACACCCTCTCAGAGATCTGCTACAAACACACTCTTATCAGGGTAGCTAAAGGAATTTAGTTGAAGCAAGCATTGGCTGTCAGAGCAACCTCAGTTTCCAGAAGAGCCACCCAAGCCATTTATTTTTTAACAGTGCAAGGTACAGAAGAGAGGGCTCTTTGTGGCTTTTCTCCAAAGTCTATCTGAAAAACCGTTAGTGTGTTCCATGTATGGTACCCTACATATGCTACGTAGTATAGCATATACACATATGTTGAATATATATCTATAAATATAGAGAGAATATATATATACAGTGTTGCCACTCTTTTATATATATTTATGTATTATATTAATATGCAGCTAATAATTTGCAGATGACACTGAATTGGGGGCAGTCATGTGAAGTCATGCTGGAAAAGACTCTGAGGTGGAATTGCAGATACTGTTGTCCTAAAAATACTGAAAAACTTAAGAGAATATTTTGTTAAACCTCAACCTTTCAAAAGGAAAGAAGGGACTGAAAATATAGCTTAGTGATTAAGAGCCCTGACTTCTCTTGCTGAAAACCCAGCTTTGATTCCCAGCACCCACAGATGGAGACTCACAACTGTCTGTACCTCTAGTTCCAGGGGATCCACAATCCTCCTCTGGCCTCTGCAGGAACTCACTGTATACACATGGTGTACAGGCATACACACATAGGCAAAAAAAATACAAAAATACATATAGAATAAAGTGAAAATAAATTTAAAAGAGAATTTTAAAATTGTTTTAAGCAATTTCTTAGTTCTATGAACTTTTTCATGCTTTTATGGGAATATGTTCATAAGTACACTAATACAAGCATTCAGTTAAGTTTTATTTCTGTTTTCTGGATAATCTGTAGGTAGTTTTCTAGAAAGGAATCATAAACTAATGACTCCAATAGCATCTAGTACATTTCGGATTATGATTAAAGCTAAAACAATGACCCAATCCCCAAAAATATATCCTATATTAAAGTTTTTGTCCCCACTAAAGATTTATGCACCAATATTGACATATATAAATTCCTAAAAGTGTTCTTCATCTGAAAACATTCTCCCATGACATGCTTTTGGTGAGTCTGGCAACTCTGGTTATCTCTGTGTTCAGCTATCCCTTCTAAGTTGGTTGTTTATGCCATTAGTAAAAGAACATTAGGTGTTAGGTTTTAAATCATCTGGTTCTGCTCAGACTAGATAAACAGTGCTTCCTTCTGTGTGTAGCAGCTTTTGAAGTCCATCAACACATGCCATTGAGACTTCACTGCACAGGGGTCATTACTTACATTATGGCAGTAATCAGAAACAGTATCGCAACTACAGTATCTACGAAAATGCTTTCTATGCCCTTTCCAAGCAGAATGAGAATTCCACAAGATTATCTGTTTTGTTTAAAGCTTTTGCACCCCCCCCCATACCTAAAATACTCCTGGTGCATAGAAGGTTTAATAAATTTTGTAGTGATCAAATGTGGATATAAATTTAAATTTCTGCTTTGGGATGGCTGTGGGGTAAGGGTGGCCAAAGTACAAGAGGAGGTTCATGTGCTGTTCTGTAAAGAAACAGCCCTGCAATATGTTTTCTGAAGGCTGATTTTCTCAAAATGCATGTTTCTTCCTTGTCTCATTGCTTTCCAGTTTCAGGACAGTGAGGGCCTACCATCTAAAATCCACCCCAGAGACAATAATTAAACACCTAGCATATACACCACTGAGGAAAATGAACCAGTACTGCCCATGACATAGCACCACGAACATAAATGGAACCTGTGGCTACAGATAATATAACTTTTGGTGCCAGAATTGATTGACAAAAAGGCAGCTATTTTAGTAATTAAGCACTAAAAAGAAAGCCCTAAATTACTGCTATGGTGGGACAGCCAAAGCCAGATGAAGATTCCACTGAATAAGTTACTTAAAATCCAAATAAAAAGTAAATGCCTTCTTGATGCTAAAAGAGCTTTCGATTCTGTTACAGGTAGAACATTCATAAGTAGATGGGTACATGAATCACATGACCGTATCTGCCATACTCTACACATATAAATAATTGTTTTCCTTTGGGAAATAGTGACCTTGTAAGGTTACATATTTTCTTGCAAATAGTTAATTAAATACATAAAAATCATACTATAACTTTTTTCAATATTAAGCTCCATTTATCTATGAATTAAAATGATGAATTTTATTTGAGAACCTTCAAGAAAAATTTAGAGTCTTTTAAGTAATATAAATCATCAAGGTGAACAATAACACGTGAAGTGAAATGGGATGGAATTAGAATATCTTGTGAATTTTTGTGTGATTGATAATTTGATTGAGAGAGCACATTTTAAAACAAGGGTTTCAGATTGTGCATATGAATCTATGTATATACAAATATATAAGTATACACAGTGTGCATGTGTGGGTAAAATACGTGACCTCTTGCATGCTAGACAAGTATTCTACAACTGAGCTGCATTTCCAGCTTAGAATGCTTTTGAATAATAGCAGTATCATTGGAAGAAACTGCTAAACTGACCACATTGAACCAATGTGGGTTCAATGGTCAAGCTAAACTTACACTGTCTAATTTCAACGTGCATGTTCTTGAATCTCAGTATCATGCTTGCTCTTTAGAAAAGTATTCTAAAAGGATAACGTTATTTTACTAACTTTTCATATTGTAAAAAAAAAAATCACTATTTCCCAAGGGAATCACGTGCAACCATCGTAGAAAGCCTTTAAAAACTATACATTTATAAGGAAAACTTAATCATAATGCTAAAGCTGAAAAGTCATAAGCCAGAAAAATGTATTAAATTGTAAAAAAAAAATAGTGGAAAATGCCCCCGTGCAATGGCCTGTGGGAAAAGAAGATCTGATATCTTTGATCTGCTCCTTTCCATTTTATTTTATCATTTCCAACAGACAATTAATTCTTCCTATCGCTCCCTTTAAACTCAAGGTCTTCCTTCCAAATAGATATATCCAGACTGCTCTCTAATTTGTTTTCGGCAAATCCCAGCTAGTGTGTAAACTGGATGTCTTAGTATCCTCCCCGTGTTTCTTCAAAGGACATATCCTTTATCAGATGGCACTGGTAAAATGATTTTTAAGCTTGGAAACATGGTTAACATGGTGTTGAAGCAGGTGCTCATTTGTTACATGCACCCAGTCAAAGATACAGAAAGTTTAGCGTCACATGACTTAAATGTAAAAACACCAATGTGGGTTCCTCGGTATCTCTAATCTGTGACAAATCTTTTCCCATGGCAGAAAAACTACAACTACTCTGTATGAAAACTGTTTTCCCCAAACTTAAAAACACCATTAAAATCTACCACATGATTTTATCTGTGTTACATACAAATATCATGTTTCTGTATATAAACTCTAGTTTTATAAGACAAAATTTCTCATTGCATTTATCATCTTTCCTACAGTACTGGGGTTCTTACTGCCTTGAAATAGGAGGCATTCATTATGATTTCAAACACAGTTTTAAAGTTTCACATGTAGGAACAGAAAATTATACTACAAATATCCATCATAAGCTTTTGGATTTCACAAAAATTTACTAATAAAAATTATAATTGTTTGAGGATATTCTGATTTTGTGACATCCTTTCTAGAAACTAGTTAGTATTTTCATAACATAAGATCTCCAAAGCAATTAATTACTGGTTAAAATCTTTAGAATATCATAAAGTAAAAGCAAACATTATTTTAAAGGGGTTTTACAAATTAAATGTTGTCATTATTTATACTTAAACACATCTGTATTCCAAAGAAAACTGTAAGTTCACCTTGCTTAAGCATCAGTGAGGGATGCAGGATTCTCAGCACTAGGCAGGGCCTACATCTAAGGGGAACACAGTTTAGAAATGTCTCGCTCTGCTCATTCCTCTCTTCTCGTCACAGGCGTCAGCATATTGCCTACATCTCCGTATTGAACAAGGCTTTGCAGTCTTCAGAAAGCAACACTTCTCTAAGGTTCACAGTGTGCAAGACTCCATCAGCCAAGGGATTCTGTGTGGGATTTGGGACAAATCAGGGGAACCTTGCACTATGAGCACACCCAAACACATGACCATTCAGTGTGCTACAAACAGTACAGGAACTCTCTGCATCTTCAGTCTTCATACCTCTGACCCTGAGATGACCTGCCCGAAAGGATTCCTATAGGAATAAATCAAACTTTTGCTTACCTCAGTGCAATTAAAGTAAGAATCACTATTAAATAATACTCTCAATGCTTCACTGCATGAGAATACATACTTAAATATCAAATTTACCCTCAATGAAAGGACAACTACTTAAAAACTAGGGGCAAATATTGTTGGATAATTTTTAAACTCTTCAAAAGTGTCGTCCTGGTTAAGAAAGATTCCTCTGTTGACAGAGTACACCTTCTTCCTCTTTGTAAGAATTTATTTTTGCTTTTCTGGATCCTTATTATCTCCTGTTAGAAAACTGTTTCTAACATTAATCTGTTTATTCTAAATTTGATGGCAAATATCCATCAGAATTATTGCCCAGACTCCCTGGTGCCCAAGGATATGATTCTCAGGATAGTAAGAGGAAAATCGAGTTTTGACTATTTTTGAACTGCCTTGACATTAGCAGATATCATTTAGGAACTGTTGGGAATTAGCCCGTGTGTGAAGTTCTGATGTGTAGCAGCTGGCAGTTAAACTCGGAGTCGTGTGGTCATTCCTGACAGTGCAGTAGCTCTCACACAATGCCCAAGGCAACCACTATCCATGCTTCCGACGGAAAGATAGCTCCATGTCCTTTTGAAACCCACATGATATTAAGCATGAAGTACACCAGCAATTGCTTCTGAGCTAAAAGCAGAAAAGAATGAGAAATCAGAGTGTTTAATGACATTACAGGAGAAATGCTCAGAGGACATTTGTCTCAGTTTAGTGAAGGACTCATTTCCATTTTGAGTTCCAAGGGGGCTTTATTGATGTAAACTTATCCGTTGGCTCTGCTCCTCTGGAAAGGAAGACACCCTGTGTGGGACTGTAATATCCATTTCTTATGCCTGAAATAGACACAGGAAAGGAACTTATGTAGAAGGAACTTGCTTATGATCAATGAACACATCAATTATTTATTATCTCATTCGAACAAACCATGTCTGGCAATATGAAATATTGTCTACAGAAAAGACTACCAGAAGACAAGAGAGATAGGAGGTACTTGAGGCCAAGCCTGATGATCCAAGTTGGATCCCTGGGAATCACATAGTGGGACAAGTTGGATCCCTGGGAATCACATAGTGGGACAAGTTGGATCCCTGGGAATCACATAGTGGGACAAAACTAGCTCTTGTAAGTTGTCTTTTGCCTCTACACATATGATGTGGCATTCCCCTCCAACACATGCACAAAATAAAATAAATAAAATTAAAAATATATAAGAAAGGAAGATATCTTGGAAAGAAGATATAAAATACACTAGGAGGAGAATTAGCATCTTGTGATTTGTTGGAAATTTGGATAACATGGTTTATAATTTAAATAAGCAAGTCATTTTCACATGGAACCTCCAATGTAGGTGTGGGACTCATGAGAAGTCAGCTTGTGGCACAACCATACAAGATGCTAGCTTGTATTTAAAATGTATGCTAGTAGGAGCTGCATAACCAGCTAACTAAATTGCAAACATAACCCAACCAACATTTTGTGTTTATTTCCTGCCATCAGACATCAAGCATCAATTCATTTATTTGTACCATAAATTTTACCTAACACCTACAAGATGCCAAACATGATTTGGGATCTATGGGGGCAGTAAACAGAAGAGATAGGATTCCGGTTCTCAAGCAGATTATCTTCCAAAGGCAGACTGACTGAAGCCAAATAAGCCATAAACATTTAATAAGATAGCAAGTGGGATAAGCATGCTAAAGCAAAATAAATCAAAGGGGACATGGAAAACTATTCCTTAAACCAAATATTTATGGTACAGTTGGGAAGTAAACCAAGGACTAATTAATTACTTTTCTTCAAGACTTTCCACTGAAGATAATAATAGCTAAAAAGCCAAGTGGGTTATCTGTCTCAAGGAAGAGTTCATTTTAATCAGATGGGATGGCAGCACTTTTGGGTAAACATCTTTAATCTCTAGGTTGAGAGCTATGACCCCAATTTAGTTATAAGAAAGCCATGCTTGTATGTGCTCTGAACAGTCCTGCAGTGGACTCTCATGGGATCCACTGCAAGGCAGAGATCAGGGTGGAAAGGACTGGGGCTATTGTCCTACAGTCTTGAATATTATTTAATATCTTTACCTTAATTTGATTTTTAAAATGACTCTGGCTTTTTAGAGGAAGGTAAGCAAATAATAAAATAAAATTAATTTTTTACTATGTACCAATATCTTAGGAGTCATCATGTGGTTTTGTGTGAAGTTAAAGAAGCCTTTAGGCAAAATACAGAGAAGTACAGAATACTATAAAAGAATTCTTACAAAAGCAAAATAGTAGGAATTTCATCCAAACGATGCATGTTAAATATTTACTTTTTATATGTATGAGTGTTTGTCTGCGTGCATGTATGTATACAAAACCTGTGAATAGTGCCTGTGGGAACTGAAGATTTACCCAGCTGTGAGTTGCTATGTGGATGCTGGGAAAGAAAGCCAGGTTCTTTGCAGGAGTAACAAGTACACCTAATTGATGAGTTATCTACCTCCCCAGCATACCAGAATAGATATTTTAAATGAACTCCTTAAAAAAGAATATTGGTTGTCTATGTGTATTTATACAGGATACATTTTCCAACATTCCTTGTAGTTATAAATTAATACAAAGAATAGTTATGTAATTATATATGTACTTATGCTGGCAATGTGTCAGAGATATGCTTTTAAATGTAGTTTCACAAGGTTGTTATGTAAGGCAAATAGATATAAAACAATGCTATTTTATCTGAAATATTGACCACAAAGATGAACAGATTCAAGTATTTTAAAGCCCACCTGGCTGTAGAGATTCAGAACTATCCATTTGTGCCCTTGCTTGGATGTCACACGTCATTTATTTAAAGGAACAATTCTCCTTTTTTGAACTTCCTTTTCCTTGGCTTTCATACTTAAGACTACTCTGCTTTATTCTTGCTGTTCCTCTGTGAGCTCATTTCCTTCTATAAAACTAATAAATGCTGGCGTTCCTCCAGAACTTCTCTTTTCATGTTGAACTCTCTTTACTGGTGGTCCTCCCACACATCTACTCATTCAGAACTATATGGGGTGCCTTCCACATGTCAGCAATATTCTGTTACATCAGTGAATCAATAATAAACTGCCTGAACACAGAGAACTTATGCTATATCATAAGTTTACCATTTACTTCTAACCCTCCAAGTTCTTACAGCCTTT
>PVIU01027255.1:0-20737 GCA_004026605.1 Ondatra zibethicus | reverse complement strand
CCACCCACCCATCTTCTCATCCTTCTCTTGATTCCCTTCTTTTTGGTGTATTTCCAGTTAAATTGTAGACACCACCATACTTTTCCTCAGCTACAACACAGTATTTTAAAAATTATAGTTTCATGGTAAGTTTCTAGTTTTACTGTTATCACAGCTGGATTTTTCAATTACAAATTACAGAAAAATTGGCATTTAAAGTAATTTCCTACTAAGAACATGAAAACATATCAACATTGGGACAGAACAACGTCTTTGGTGGAGAGTACAGTTCTTTTGGTCTTTTCATTTGCTATCTGCTGAGCTCTCAGCTCATCTGTGCCTGGGTTCTGTAAAACTCAAAGAAGCAGAAAATTCTGAACTCAGTTGCACGTTGCCAAGCACTAGGTCTGAATCTACCTGTGAGGGCAGAATGTTCCTTGTCTCTCAGTTTTGGAAAATACATTAATTGGCCTTTTGGGGAAAGAAACACACTCACATACTCTCTGTCTTACATACACACTTATTTTATAATTGAAATATTCAGTAACATGACAAGTTATACTTTCTGCATAATATTTAAAACACTTGTCTTCATTATGGGAGAGACCCTAAGAATTGAGATTTCTTGAGGGTAGCGTTTCTTCCTTAAATACAGTTCTGCTTTGCTCGTTCCTTGAAAATGATTTATTGCTTTTGCAGATGCATATGTGCATCTGTCTATTTTTGTTTAAACTAAGAACAGAGTACCTGGCACAAAATAGATACCCAATAAAAGTTAATCATTATTCACAATAAAAATACTGGACCTCTGTGGATCACAGCAGACACTGGAAGTCAAACTGCTCACATTTCTGTGTGACAAGAAGTAAAGGAAGGCAGAAGGTAGAGACATCAGGCACATCTGAGTTACAGATGCCTAGAGAACATTCTCTCCATACCCTCTGGTGAGTGTGCTTAGCTAATTTTCTAGAAATAGGAATGCTAACTATTGGAAAATTACCTGCCAGAGGTTCTGCCTGGAGTCCAGCTGATGATCAGATGAAAATAGTGAGAAATGGGGAGGCTGTGGGACTCAGAAAGGATTGTGGGGGCACATGGGAGAACTCAGGATCCCAGTTTTCGGCTCTTCCTCTCCCGTCCTTCTTCAACAGCTATTCTCTTCTCAAATCTTTCCTCAGAGAGGATTTTAAACACAGTCACAGTCAACTACAAATTACAGACTGTCTAAAGCGTCACCTTTCCCAGGGACAGTAACACCTTAACTGAGGCTTGGCTTTAATGTAGCCCCTGTAGCATTGCCTGCAGGGATTAGACAGGGAATATAACACTGAAACTGGAGTCCAACAGATAGGGGTGCCCCTCTGCGTTCACGCCCGTGTGTCTGGATATTACAACAGGTGTAACAGTGTCAATAGACATGAAAGAGAGTGCTAAGCACCAGTTCCCTTGTAGTATTTCATTCTTAAAGGAAAATCTCTAAAATTAAACAAAATTCTGCTCCTCCTTGAGAAGTGGCTGCCACATCAAACAAATAAGATCACAGCCACGGCCCAGTAAATCAAGACACAATTATTTCCCTTCAGCTAGGAACACAAATAATGCTAGGCATTCTGGGAGACAGAAGATTGAAACCCAGGACCTTAAATTATCAATTAAAAGGAGTAATCACAATTAGTGTCTAGCTTCGAGAGGTTTATGTTTTCTTTTCCCAGATGTGGATGTAAGTGTTGTAGGTCCGAAGCTCCAAAACAACCCAAGTAGATGCAAGAGGCTATGTAGAAACTGACTAGTCATTTTAGAACGCATATAAGCTGAAAAACCACAAACATGTGTGCCAAGTCAGGATTCAGGGAGAGGGGCTCTCCTAGGAGCATCGTTCTGTGGCACAATTACCTTGCTCCCATTGGTGGTCACTCAAGTGTGGCAGGCCAGCTTGCCCAGCATTCGTGTCTCACCTTGCCAACCAGGATGCCAAAAACAAAAACAAACAAAACAAAAAATAAAAGAAAGGAGAAAGAGAGAGAGAAATCTGGGGGAGACTTATAAAACTATGATACCATGATGTCACTTCTGAGTCAAAGGAGTTATATATATGACCATACTTAGGCATAAACTTACTGGAAGTAAGCCAACTCACCGTCTTATTAAAATCAATGCACCAAACTGTATGTATCTTCCTGTAGCTACCATGTTTATACTTTATCACTTTTTGTAAAATGGATTTTAATGTTTCTTTTCAGGGCATCATAAACTCATGGAAGTTCAATTTATTCTAATGATATTAACAATAATGTTTGCTGTTTGTGGAGACTCTTTCCTCATGGGAGACAGCTAAGCAAGTTGTTTGGCCTGCCGGCTCTGCTGCTGCCACCCCTAAGGCCCTCTTGCTTTTTGTCAAGGCAAGATGTTTTATTTACTTACTCATCTATTTATTAATTTTTATTGAGCTATATATTTTTCTTCTCTCCCCTCCCTTCCTCTCCCCTCCCCTTCTACCCTCTCCCATGGTCCCCATGCTCCCAGTTTACTCAGGAGATCTTGTCTTTTTCTACTTCCCATGTAGATTAGATAGATCCATGTATGTCTCTCCTAGGGTCCTCTTTGTTGTCTAGGATCCCTGGGATTGTGAATTGTAGGCTGCTTTTATTTGGTTTATGTCTAAAATCCACTTATGAGTGAGTGCATATATTTGTCTTTCTGGGTCTGGGTTACCTCATTCAATATGATGTTTTCTAGATCCATCCATTTGCCCACAAATTTCAAGATGTCATTATTTTTTTCTGCTGTGTAGTACTCCACTGTGTAAATGTACTACTTTTTTTTTTATCAATTCTTCAGTTGAGGGGCATTTAGGTTGTTTCCAGGTTCTGGCTATGACAAACAAAGTTGCTATGAACATAGTTGAGCACATGTCCTTGTGGCACGATTGAGCATCCATTGGGTATATACCCAAAAGTGGTATTACTGGGTCTTAAGGAAGGTTGTTTCCTAATTTTCTGAGAAATCGCCCTACTGACATCCAAAAGGATTGTACCAGTTTACACTCCCACCAACAATGGAGAAGTGTTCCCTCTCCAGCATAAGTTGTCATCAGTGTTTTTGATCTTGGCCATTCTTACAGGTATAAGATGGAATCTCAGAGTTGTTTTGATTTACATTTCTCTGATGGCTAAGGAAGTTGTATATTTCCTTAAGTGTCTTTCAGTCATTTTAGATTCCTCTTTTGAGAGTTCCATGTTTATGTCTGTACACCATTTTTTATTGGATTAGTGCTTTGTATATTCTGGAGATCAGCCCTCTGTTTGATGTGGGTTTGTTGAAGATCTCTTCCCATTCTGTAGGCTAAGTCACGATGTTTTAAAAGTGATCCTGACTTCTCTTGCCCCAAGTCATGAGATCAGAAATCTTAGGAGTCTACTTAAATTCCTAGGAATTTTTCATGTTTTACTTTTTGGCACTGGACATTGTACATAGACACGAATACAGGCTCTACCACTGAGTGACACCCCAGTGCCTTCCCCTTTGGATGAAGAACAGCATTATATACTAAAAATGTGCTAATGCGTGTATGTGCTGCTGTTGCCATGGAACTAAATCCAATCATGATAGACTGGAAAATGTGTGACTTTTTCAATGCCAAAAAGTCCATAGTGATTTTCTCCTTTTTAATGTATCATGCTACCAAATTCTTCCTGTCTTATGGTAGTTCATTGTTGTAAAACTGAGATAAGCCCTTCTTCCTAACAGAAAGGAAAATATCTGAACAAAACCACTCCCAGGGAATAGCGCCTCCTCCAGAATGACACATTGGTCATATTATTCTGTTTAGTAGAGCGGTGCGTGACTGGATCTGAGCCCAGAAGCAGGACTTAGCTCCTCAGGCCTGAAGATCAGGTCCAAGGTTACAAACGCTGTCAGAGCTGCTATAATGGGTTCAATGATTTCCCACTATCCAAGGACTCTGGGACACAGAGATGGAAAATTTAATTTGCTCAAAGATTTTACAGAAGACTCTCAGTTCTCATCCAAAAGGTCCATGTCATAATAATCTTAGATTACCTAATAATTATGACGATCGAATGCTGAGTTGCTCATTTCTTTTATGAAAGTATAAATAGAATATCTCCATTTTTAGACTAAGTGATCGACTTCTGTGGACTTTCTTGGGTGGTTTCCAGGTGCAAAGGCCTAGAGACTACCACATTCTGCTCTTGTGAGTGCTTCCTCTCTGGGTGATGGGTGGGGACTCTGCTTAGCTTGTCAGTCGGTGCTCATTGAGTCCTTATGACATACCTGGCTTAGCAGTGAAAACTGCTTCTTTCCTTTTAACCCCCTCCCAAAACTAGCTCAACACTTCAGGACCATGGAGGCAAGAGGTGCGTTGACCACTCCAGGTCTGTATTCGCTAGTTTTCTGTTGCTGTTACAAAAATATCACAACAGAGGCAACTTTTAAAAGGAGGAATTTATTTGGGCTGACAGTTCTCAAGGATTAAGAATGTTAAGGATCCATGATGGCGGAGCAGGAGCATGGAAGCACACACAGTGGAAGGATAGGAAACAGAGAATTCATGTCTTCTGGACCAGCAAGCATGAAACAGAGCATGAACTGGAAGTAGGCGAGACTTTCTCATCTCAAAGCCCCCACCCCCCAGTGATGTACTTCCTCCAGCAAAGCCGCACCACCTAAAGCTCCCTGAACAGTGCCACCAACTAGATTCCTAATGTTCAAATGATAGGAACTATGGGGAACATTTCTCATTTGAACTACTGCAGGGCTCTACAGGAATGATCAGTACTAAACTGTGTGTGATTTGGTCTAGTGGTCCTGAATGTTATACAGTGAGGAAAGAAGAGGGGAGTTGTAAAGAGGAGATGTAGACAGGGAAGTACCACAGGAGTCCAGACTACCCTTCTTCAAGGAATCTTATACAACCAGGATGGCATTCAGGCAGCTCTTCTGATCATCCTGAAGCAGACTAGAGGTCCTGAGATGGAGTTCTATTCCTACCCAGGAATTAGGATGGATGTGAACTGACCATTGGCTTGCCTTGCTCCAGTCTATTTCATTCCTACTTAGCCATCCTAAGACTCTGTTATTCCTGAGTCCAGCAAGCATGAAACAGAGCCCGAACTGGAAGTAGGTGAGACTTTCTCATCTCCAAGCCATCTGCAATGACTGGGTGTGTTACCCTGAACTTGAATTCTTTAGGTAGCTACTAGCAGAATTAATATTTTTAACATCAAAGTAATTGTGCTTGACCATAAAAAACCACTTTTAGCAATTATTCCTTTGGTATTTCCAGCTATGATCCTCTCTTTCATTTGTTCATTTACTGATTCATGCATCTAATACACATGTATCAAGATCTTTGTATATAATTATCAGCAGTAAAGAAACTGAGGGCTTACCAAGGGCAGAATAAGTCTGCAGAGAGGTGACAGCAGGATTTGTTTCTTTGCTTTAAGTCACCTCCCAAAACTATCCTGACCTAGCATGTGTGTGACAGACTCATATTTCAGGACCAAGCTGTGAAAGCAATTGTCTCTGAAATTAGTTAGTTGAAACAAAATCTGAAATGCATAAGATTATCTTCATTCATACGAGTTACCCAGCCAAGAAGACACACCTAAGAATCCTCTAAAAGTGCAGCTGTGCTCGCTATGGGAGTCTGTGACGGGGACATCACTTGAGGCTCTGTGCAATGCTGTACTCACATTTCAGAAGCAGTAGTGTTGGGGTGGAGTGAGGGACTGGGAAAAGTATTGTTACCATGCCTCAGTATTGTCCAGAGGAAGGAAATATCAACCTAGTATTTGTTGCCCCCGAGAGAAAGCTAATAACATCTGCATGTGCTTTAGTTTCCAGAATACTTCCATGTACATTATCTCTTCCAACCTTCACAGCTGCTTATAAACTTGGCATCATTATCATCCCCAACTTATTGAGTAGGAAATGGAGTTAAGGAGGGGAAATGACTTCCTAAGCAAGGTCCAAGGTCACATTGTCAGTGAGGGACAGAGCAGGGAGTGGTTTGAATTCACAGCAAGTGTGTTTTCTACTCCTTCTAGCTGTCTGGCACACACTAGTAGAAAGCCCACCACACTGAGTTAATAGCTATAAGGGACCTCTCAAAAACACCTCTTTTCCTTCCTCCAACGTTGGCAGAGGCTGCTTGTTCATTTTCCTGCTGCCCAGACCCAAAATAATCACATAGAAACTGTATTATTATAACACTACTTGGCCTATTAGCTCACACTTCTTATTAGCTAGCTCTTATATCTTAAATTAACCCATTTCTATTAATCTGTATATTGCCACATGGTTGTGGCCTATGGATAATGTTCCATCAGCATCTGGCATCTGTCTCCTGTGGCGGCTACATGGCTTCTCCCTGATTCCGCCAACTCTCTTGCTATATCTCTTCCAGCCTGACTATATTCTGCCCTGCTATAAGCCGAAGCAGATCCTTTTATTAGCCATGGTTATAAAACATATTCACAGCATACAGAGGGAAATCCTACATCACTCCAAGTCTAAGCTCATCAAGTTACTCTTTGTTGAGTGTATAGCATGAAGGTCTTTTTGCCCACAGGTCTCCAGAGAAACCAGGAACGCTAAGGGGATAGGATTGTCTTTCTAATGCCAAAGATGTAAAACCTGTTCTTCCATTGAGAAAACTGGAAATTGAAAGTGATTAATAGCCTGGTAATCTGCATTTATCTGTTGGGCCAGGCGATAGCAAGCTCCTACAACCAAGACTGGAAATACCTAAGAGCTGAAATGATTCCCACATTATCTGTAGAGCCAGAACCAGAAGAGGCTAATAGCCCAAATGACCTCTACATTAACTGTATGACTGAGACCAGGTCAGACCCTTACTTAGGCTCCTAAGTTAGTACAGATACCCTATCTCTAGAGGCCATTTTCTTGGAAGAAATTACATGAACCCTGAGTCGAATTTCAGTGTAGGCTTCCTTATGTACCAGGATTGTATTAGACCAGGAAACTTTTACTCCCAAAGTATACTGTGTTTAAATTTGTTGGGAATAAACTACCTGGCATCAGATTTCCCCAAAGTCTTGATCCAGGTTGATAAAGTCAATCAGAACAGAGTTTTTATTCTTCAAAGCTCACTTCCCTTACTGCTATGACCACCTGCAGAGTCCCTCTCAACCTTTTGATACTAAAGATTTGTTTGTTTCTTCCTCACATGTCTCCATGGAAACCCTGAGTGATCCTTGGCCAACAACTGGCCCTGAGGTCTATGAAGTACTCCTGCGTTAGAGACAGTTGGAGCAATGGTCGCACTTGTCACATTGTTTACACAAATGTCAAGCATGATGACACCTGGGATCACGGTTGGATCTAGAGTTTTGGTTGTGTAGCAAGAGACACCTAAAAGAACCACCATCTGCAAAGGCCACAGATACTGAGACAGAAAACAGGCTTTCTCTGGAGAGGTATTTCTCAACTGTTGATAAGACTTCCCCATGTGGCCTTGAATCTGGACATTCATCAGTGTCCTGCCTGGACCTCTGTGTAGTCACGGCTCTTGCTCATAATCCTTTTTTTTTTACATCAAATATAGCCATGAGTTTAGTAACCTACCATTGAATCTTGTGTGCTGTTCTCATCACAGAGCAAGAGAAAATGCACAGAACTTAAAATGCAGCCTGTATGATATTTGTGATCATGTATGTTTCATTGGGATACTTCTCTGTGTCACTTAATGCTAAAAACCTGTAATGATAGCAGCTATAATGATAAACTGTGGCACCAACATTTTTACAAAAATATTTGACATTTACTTTAGTATTTTGAAGATTCTGGAGTCTGTTACCATTTGACTGATTTTTAAATACTTTTAAAGAAAAGCTATAACGGTGAGGTTCAGATGCCATTTGGCCATTTGGAGAATATCTTTCATTTTGAAGACATGTGCACTTGCTAAAATAGACTTGGATCAGCTCACAGGGCACATGCCTTTGGGTCCTTAGTGTGATTACTGCCATTCTGTCCTCTTTAACATTCCAGAGGTACTGATTCATGGTTACAAGTGTTTCAAAATTCTACCACATATGGCCCTGCCAACACTAGTTCAGTTTTTATATCTTTGCCAAAACTTGACCTCTGATGAAGTCTTAGGCTCATTTTTTTAATACACCTAGCTAAAAATAGCTAGAAGCAGATTCCAATTATGCAATATTTTTCAGTATATTTTGCTCTTATACTATTTGTTAAAATGGATAACTTTAAAATGCAAAAGAATATTTAGGAAATGATAAAAAACTTATTTTATAAGTTTTCAAAGTTAATTTCTTTAATTTTTATTGTATTTGCTTATTCATTTATTTTTGGGTTGGGGTAGTGTGGGTGTGCACATGTCATGGCTGTGTGTAGAGGTCAGAAGACAACTCTCTGCTTCTACAGTGGGAGTCCTAGGGATTAGCTTAGGTCACCAGGCTAGGCAGCAGGCATCTTTTCCCACTGGGCTATTTTAGTAGCCCTTAATTTCTTTCACTATATTTTCCCTGATCATTAACAGCATTCTTAGTTTATACACAGGGCTATTTTATCCTTTTAAAATCTGGAAGAACAGAATTGTGCTGGCTAGTCTTAGGTCAACTTGACACACAAATTAGAGTTATCTTAAAGGAGAGGACTTTAATTCAGAAAATGTCTCCTTAAGATCCTGCTGTAAGGCATTTTCTTAATTAGCAATTGATGGGGGAGGGGGAGGACCCAGGCCATTCTGGGTGGTGTAATCCCTGAGTTCTGTAAGAAAGCAGGCTTAGCAAGCCATGGGAAGCAAGCCAGTAAGCGGCACTCCTCCATGGCCTTTGCATCAGCTCTTGCCTCCAGGATCCTGCCCTGTTGGAGTTCCTGTCCTAACTTCCTTCAATGATGAACAGTGCTGTGGAATTGTAAGATGAATAAACCCTTCCCTCCCCAACTTCCTTTTTGGTCATGGTGTTTCATCACACACGGGCGCGCGCGCGCACGCACACTGTTGGGATAACACCATTGGTCCTGAGCTCTGCCCAAGCCTCAGGTGTATGCACACTGGATGCTACCGACCCTATTTAAAGAAGACAGTGCCCAGGTGCTGCACCCATAAACGATCTGGATTTGTTTGCTTCACAAAGTAGTGCGTGTTGGCATCAGGCTTTCCCACAATGCCCAAAGGCTGGGCTTCCCCAAACTCTATTAGCCGAAAGGGCTTAAGAGGGAAGGTCCATGCCGACTGTGGGCACAGGACCAAGAGGCCTATCTAGACCACGGCACAAACTATGAGTGACTGAAGTGACAGTCATGGGACAAGGGTCTGTGCCAGGGTAAGTTTCCACCTCTGGCTGTACAGAAGTTATCTGACACCTTGATTCAAGAAAGGAAGCAAACAAAACTCTTCTCTGTTTCTAGATAAGAAAGCCATGCTGCACTGGCCCACATTCAGAGCAGGCTGATGGGAAACTTTTACTTTACTCATCTATACTTCTCATTTTTTTGAATAAGCATATATTGATTATGTAATAAATGTCACATAAAACAGGTTTAAATTAATAAACGTAAAAATCACAAGCTCTGATTGCCTCATCAGGCCCAGTGAAGTGCAAGATGGTATCTCAGTGGCTGAACTGCAGGGAAACAGCCAAGTCTAAAGTCATGTGTATTAATATGTTAATTTGAGGCCTTTCTCTTTTTCTCAATAATTCTAAAGGGAAAATGAAAAATGCTAATGTAGCTAGTGGGATTTTGTGGAGACATTCAAATCAGTTAAATTCAGAACTATATGTAGGCTCTAGCTGGCCTGAAATTCTCTATGGAGACGTAGATGCCCTCAAACTAAGAGAGATTAGCCTGTCTCTGCCTCCTGGGTGCTAGGATTAAAGGTTTGAGCCACCATGCCTGGTCTATTTGATTTTTTTTCTTAATGTGTCAGTTATAATGATAGGTGCAGTGAAAGGTGAGATCCAAACACTAAATAAAACTCAGGGATAGAACACTTGCCTAGCATATGCAAGACCCTAGGTTCGAACCCTGGCACTGGAAAATCAAATAAAATAGTATCAGAGTTCCTGCTCCCAAAGAGCAAATAGTCATCCAGGTAGTGTGGGACCTGCTATTTAGACATTGAAACGTCCCCAAATGCCCATGTATTAAAGGTTTTGTATATCCTGTGACATTACTGGAGTTGGTAAACCCTTAAGAGGTAGGACTATCAAGAAGAAGGTAAAGACACAGTAGGAAGTATGTCACAAAGGCATACCCTACTTGCCTCTTCAGGAATTTCAAAGGTGGACATTATTGGATCACTCATGGATGGAAGACTCCAGTGCCACTTATAGACTGGCTATAGCATTCACACACACACACACACACACACACACACACACACACACACACACACACACACACAAATCCCATGTTCACATGACATTTAATCTCTTTTAAAGGCACTGGAGGCTCAACTTAGAGCAGTAGCATGCAAATTTGCCACGTACAGACCTGGTAAGACAGCCCACAGGAAAGGCACTCCCCTCTAAGCTTGCCCACCTGCTTGTGATCCCTAGGGCCGTGGTGGAAGGAGACTTCCACAGGTTGTCTCTGACCTCCACGTGAGGTCATTAATAAATACATGTAGTTTTAAAAATAAAATTAGTGTTAGTATGCTTAGATCACTCAGGTGAACCCCAGCACTACACCCAAAACAAACAAACCAACAAACAAGACCTGTAAATACTTTTGAAACAAGGTAATTTAAAATGCAAGACTCTAACCACACAATAGAAAGCCCTTTTCTTTCCCTCAGTTATCTCCGGAAAGATCTTTCTCCTCATTGAAGTAATGAGCCCTGTTAAAGGACCTTGAAAACTTTTAGGTGGGTCTCAGAAGGACAATAATGCCAGAAATACAGTTCTCCCTTCAGCTTTGCCTTGCGAGCCGTTTGCCCCACAGAATGCCCTCTCTATGGATAAATTAAGTATACAGAAGCAGAATTGCTTATTGATGTGAATGAGAATACAAAGTCCAGCCAATAGTGGGCAACCAGACTGCTGTTTCTCCCAAAGAAAACAAAAACAAAGAATAAAAACATGACAGACTCCTCAGGTAGCCTTACACACAAGATTCTTTCAAGTCAAATTTTCATTTTTCCTTTTCTTTTTTCTTTTTCTTTTTTTTTTAATAGGAGTCTCTTTTGAGTGAACTCTTCCTATCAAAGACCAGTTTTTTGGCTCTTACTCTGCATCTGTAATGGTTTAAGTAAAATGCTGCAGGTCCCCGAGTGGCAGCGGGCAGCAGGTCCTGAGTCCATTGCAGGCCACAAAGGTAGCCGGGTCCCAGGCAGGAAGCCGCATGGCAGGTGAGAGACTAAGATGGATAGGCACGCCATGCAGAGTGAAGTCGGATATTTATTTAGTGGGTTATGGAAGGGAAGGGGAGAAGAAGGAAGAGCAGAGAGAGAGAGAGAGAGAAAAATAGAGAGGGGGAAGGGGAGAAGTGAGGAGAAGGAAGAGACAGCCAGAAAGAAAGGGACTCAGGATGGAAGCTGAAGATCAGCTTGTCTCAGCAGATGGGGGGGAGGAAGTGGGTGTGGCTTGTTTCTTAAAGGGACAAGACAGACCATTATATCCCCACCTCTTTTTTATAATAAAAAGGCAGGAGGTTAGGCACAACAGGTTAAAGAAATTGGGGTGGCAGATTCTCAAGAGTGCTTCCTGCTTATTTGTGGGAGTTATCTTGGGGGAAACCTGAGAAAGCTGGGTACTGGTCACATCCTGGGGTAGCTGGTCTCTTTGTTCCTGTCTGATGTTTGTGATATGGAAATGTCTGGTGTTTCTTACAACTGTTTAAGGTATTGGCAGAACAGAGGACAAAGTTAAGTTTAAGAAAAAAAATTTTACGACCAGGGAATTGAGCAGGGTGTAACTGATCTGTTTAAGGTGGATCCTTCAATTCAGCTCCCTGAAACTCATAAGAATTCTTTGGGTTTGTGAAAACAGAAGTTTTAGACAGCAGCAGAATGATTGTGACAGATGTTTTTGCACAATTAAACGTATTTTTAAGATGATGGAAGGCTGTGTGAGAAAAAAATTTCGTAGTGTATATTTGTCCTCACTCCTTTATAACTTGTAGGTACACACCTTAATAACTTGTATTTGTATTTTGTTGAAATTTGTTTGGTGCGGTTGTCCTTTTAAACCACAAAACCTCTCAGCTGTCAAACTGCATCAGAGATCTTTGAGAAGGATAAAATTTTATTTGAGTTATTGATTAAAAAACAACAGAGAACTTACTTGGCTGGCACCTAGAGCCTCACTCTAGGGTCCTCCATGGTTGCTGAGGGTCATATTTGCCTTTTGCTGTTTAGTGCAGGGCCTGCCAGACTCCAGAAGATCCTTTGGGCTAAGAAATCTGTAGGAAGACAGACCTACCTTGAGCTGAGCAGCCAAGCTGTCGATTCTAGTGATTTTGTCCACATCAGGAGACCTTCAGTTTTGATGAAAGGCAGTTTTTCCCAGTGGTCAGTGCTTGGCAGTTGAAATGAATTGCAGATGGACGTTATTTTGTGCCCATTTGTCTTCTGTCTTCTTTGGAGCAAATAGAGTGCTGCTGCTAGGAGCCAACCTGTCTCTTTTTGTTATGAAAAGTCTTTTAATAATTAAATATTTAAATGCCATATTGCCCAGATCTCTGAGCAGTTGAGGGCTGTTTATTAGGTATAGCTATGGTATAGAATCTGCCTGGAGACCTGGGTCCAAGCTTGACTGTACTGGCTCTCAACAGGTAATGCAAGGTTGGATTAAATATACCATATTTTTGTAAGAGACTTAAAAGTACATACCAGTTTAAAACAGGAGACTTATTGTTTTGTAGTCTGAAATGAGATGCAATGAACAGACAATTATAACACTTAACAGTAAACATAGGTACATTTAACTTACACAGAGTGAACAGGAATTTGGTGAAGTGGATGCTCTTGGTGGGCCCTACCAAAGACATGCCATTGCACAAAACACACAGGTAACAGAGTCAACACCGGGGAACCAGTCAAGGAATATCTTAGTAAAGATGGCAAGACTTGGTCACCTGACCTGGCTCTCAGTTAAGATGGAGGTGGAGTCACCTGACCTCAGTTAACATGGTGGTAAGGTCACCTGGCCTCAGTCGAAATGGCAGTGGTCACTTGTTGTTTAGAAGAGAGACCTAGAGGCATGATCTGCCCTGTTGCCTAGCCTCCATGCCACAAGTCGTGGCTGGGAGCAAAAGGCTGGAATTGAAAACAGCTACCTCGTGGATCTGACCAATCTTGTTGACAGCAGTGGCAGTGGGAGGGACAGTTTGAGGAAAAATAGAGCCAGTGGAGCTGGCGGGACACCGGTGGAGTGAAGGTTTATACCATAGCTGAAAACGTGAAAACTGGTGAAAACGGCAATACCACAAGGCTTATAGGGGGATGTCTCCCCTCTATAGGCAGGGTGTGAAATAGCGGCAAACACCGCAGGGCTTGTAGGAGAGTGTCCTCTATCTACAGGCGGGTGTTGAAGCCTCACTGGCTCCAGTCCAGGTGACTAGGAAGCCAGAGAGGCTAGAGGCCACCCTGAGCGGTCTCTCACAGCGGGGACCACTGACGAGTGGTCCAAAAGAAAAGAACAAAGAAGAAAGAAAAATCCGAGGGACCCTGGGCCCCCAGTCTAATGCACTGCACACTGTGTGCAGTGCTAGCTCAGGAAGACTGATCTTGGGTTGTCCCATCACGTTTTTAGCTATGAAAGCAGCAAAGGGCTCAACCATAACTGTAAAAGCTGTGGTTGGGGGCTGGAAGGGGAAAACTCAGCACCAAAGCTACTGGTGTGTGTAGAGGTCACCGCCCAGGCAGATGGAACACGTGGTTGTTGTGGAAAAAAATACCCAGTTCCGGATCCTGACCCTGGGAGGGGGTGGGAGGGCCTATCCGAGTCATGGCACCAATGTAATGGTTTAAGTAAAATGATGCACGTCCCCGAGTGGCAGCAGTGGGCAGTGGGCCATGAGACATGCTGTAGGTCCCCAAGCAGTGGCAGGCAGCAGGCAGTGGGTCCTGAGACCACAGCAAGCCATGAAGGAAGCCAGGTCCCAGGTAGGAAGCTGTGTGGTAGGTGAGAGACCAAAACAGGTAGGCACGCCATGCAGAGTGAAGTTGGATATTTATTTAGTGGGTTATAGAAGGGAAGGGGAGAAAGGGGAAGAGCAGAGAGAGAGGCAGAGATACACACACAGAGAGAAACAGAGAGGGGGAAGGTGATAACTGGGGAGAAGGGAGAGATAGAAGCTGCCTCTTTGAGAGACAGACAGAAAGGAAGGTACTCAGGCTGGAAGCTGAAGATCAGCTTGCCTCAGTGGACTGGGGAGGGAGTGGGCATGGCTTGTTTCTTAAAGGGATAGGACAGACCATTACAGCATCCCACTGCCTAAGTGGGAGGAGGATGGAGGTCCCATCTTATCAGCTATGTGGATCAGGAAACTGTTCTTTTTAAAAAAAAAAATAGCCAAGGATTGTGATCCAACCAGGCAAGCAAAATCAAATAGTGAGTAGATCATAAATACTGCAAAGGGTCCCCTGCCTGCACTGCCTTATTTAATACCCACCAAGCACCTAATGCTGAGAGTGCGGTTTTAGAGACCAAAACACAACTCAGTTGTTTATCACAAAGATAGAGCAGAAGGTTCGGCGGAGGCAAAGAGGAGCCTTCTACTACCCCAGTGGGAGTCTAGGCACTGAGCCATCAGCACCAGCACCAGCGGGTTCTTCCAGCACAATGACATTGGGTGGGGAGCTGCAGTTCCGGCTTCAGCTTAGGGAACAATAGTGACTAAGTATCTCAGAGGGAACGGTAACACCCCCTAGGGAGTCCTTGCCAGGGGAAAGTGACTCTGTCCTCTTCCCATCAAGGGAGGGTATCTGTGAGCCTTGTTATCTTTACTGCTCTGGGGGGCAAAGCCTGACCCTGCTGGAAGTTGGCCTCAGGGTAGGAATACTTGCAGGGCAGAAGACAGAAGACTACCTTGCCTGTTGGGAGTGACACAAAAGCCACAGATAGTGAGAAGGGGCTTTGATAGCAGAGACTGAAGTTGGATTGTCTAATCCTTGGCATTGTTTCTCCCTGGGAATTCTCAGACCTCAGAGAAAAACAAATTTCAAAGGGAGAAATTTTGCAAAGAAAAAAAAAAGGTAAGGCATTTCTCTCCTCTTTGAGGCTGAGCAAAGGAGGTGGCACTTTATCAAGTTAGGATGAAACAGCCTTGAAGTAGACAAGTCAGGAGCCAGGGCAGTACTTCGAAGGGCAAAGGTCCTCTCAGATGTTTAACCCAAGCGAGAAGAAGGAAGGATGGTCAACACTGTCCTGCCTTTTCAATATCTTTTGAGTTACTGCTTTAGCTCCTTTTCTGTCTAGAGAGACAAATGCACATGTTGAAACAGCTGGCTCCTTGTTTGACTTTTAGTAACAAAGCAGATGCATACTCTCTCAGCAGTCCCTAGACCCGTGAATGTTGACATAATTTGGGTGAGGCGTGCTAGGGAAAATAGCAGTCAAATGGTTGGATTCAATTTGGAACGTGCTTTTCTGCATACTTAGCAGTGAAGATAAAGTGCAAGGGACACACATAGAGAGTAGGGACTCGGTCAGGATAATAAAATGGAGCAAGATTCCCCAGGCTGAGCTGGACACTGAAAGCAGAACAATACTCAGCAGTTGGAGGACTGAGCTGAGTTCCCTTAGGGCATGGACAGAGCCAGGGGTTCCTTGAGGTTGAATACAACTATCCTGGAGTGGCACAGGTTTGGGTCTTTGTACTTAATACCCTGCCTGACTTCTGGTGGCTTTGAGGGGGGGCATAAAAAAGTAGTCCTTCTTCTGTTTGGGATGTGACTGTGGTTCAAACTCAGGCAGCCTTGTGGATTGAGTGAGGATAGAGTGGGGTACTGCAGGGTAGTAGAAAGGTCTGGGACCGTGGGTCCAGTTCTTCCTAAGACAGCCTCTTTTCTTTCCCAGAGCTCCAGAGACAAACAAGTGTCCCAGGGAAGCATACTCTTCTAGCTTCAGCCAGGTTGAACTGGGAAACCATCCCTTCTATATCCATAAGAATCATGATAATCCAGCACCAATATTTTATTTCATTAGTCACTGATATCAAAATTGTGATATCCATTTATTTTCCTCTTTGGTCATATTTCAAATAATATTTTGGGCAACGGGAATACAAATGGCCAGAGTGTGGGAAGCAGGGCCATGCACATGAATGCTTGTAGCACTGAACTTCACGTAGTGGCAGGAACGCTTTATGTAGGTAGGACTCAAGAATGTGGCACTTGCCCTGGAAACACTAACATAAAATACTTAGCTGAATTAAGAAACATTGTGGTTTTTTGGACACGGCAGTGCCGCTGCATGCATGAACTCACAATTCCTGTGGTGGCCTTCACAAGACCTGTACAAGATGAAGCCAATTAAACTCCAGCATGGTTGGAAGAGGAGGTGACAAAACCCTACTCCTAACTGTGGCAGATGCTGAGGGAGGAGAGTTGGTTTCCTTCAGGGGTATGATCTCAGGAAGACTGCACATGCTCCAGTGGACAGCCTCACATCCATGAACTTATGGGCAGCACTAATTGGTCTATGTGGATTTAAAAAAAAAAGAGTACATGATCAACATTGCCTGGATGGCCAGGAACCAGAAGGAATGGCCCAGAGACAGAGGGTAGAACCAAACATGAGGGTAGGCCAAAACAAAAAGTAATAAAACAAACAAACAAAACAGCCAATGAAATTATTCCTAATAATTTCCTAATAATTAGGAATAATAATAATAATTCCTAATAATTCCTAATAATGATCTTTTGCCATACTTGTAGATTAATGCCTAGCCCAATAGACATCAGAGAGGCTTCCTCCAGCAGCTGATGGGAGCAGGTACAGGGATCCAAAGCCAAACATTAGGCAGAACTTAGGCAACCTAGTGGAAGAACAGGAGGAAGGAGAGTAGGAGCCAGAGGGGTCAGGGACACCATGAGAACATGGTCCACAGAATCAACTAAGCAGAGCTCATAGGGATCACAGAGACTAAAGCAGCAATCAGGGAGCCCGCATGAGTATGTGCTAGGCTCTGCATACATGATGTGGTTGTTTAGCTTAGGGTCTGATGGGACAGAAAACCTGTTAAAGACAAGTCCAGTAAAGAGATACTCACACATACAAAGCAAGAGCCAGTCCATCTTCTAAGCTATTTTGTATTAGCTTCTCTCAATACACACGCCCACGTGCACACACACACACACATTCATATACCACCCCCACACAAATACATACCACACATACACTCAACCCCCAGCCATGAAACACACTGAAAACGAAGACTTCATTCATCAGTTTCATGAAAAACACAGCAGTCTAGGCAGCAGCATAAGAAAGCAATTGTTCATGTGAATTTTTAACATTTCAAGTATGTGTTGCTATGAAGACTTATTTATGTTACTTAGTTCACTGACTTGAAGACTTTCAGGACCAGGCATAGTAGTGAACACCTTTAATCCTATTTGTTGGGAGGCAGAAGCAGTTGGATCTATATCAATTTAAGGTCTAGTTTACATACCAAGTTCCAGGCCATCCAAGGCTACATGTCTCAAAAAAAAAAAAAGAAACAAAAAATAAAAACATTTATAGACCAACATAGTTTTTATTCATTTTGTCTGTTTCAATGCATGACATTCTCAATTTGAACCCACTAATTTGTAGAAATGAATTTTAAAGAAATCCCTTTTCCCTTTGTTTATTTGGGGTAGGGTCTCCTGTAGTCTAGGTTGCCCTCCAACTGGCTGAGCCTTGCCTTGAACTCACTTCTTCCTCTACCTCCCAAGTACCACTACACCTAGATTAAAAAATAAAATAAAAATCTTGCTACTTCTACATGTCAAATTCCTATGATTTCTCACTTTAATGGTTTAGATAAAATGGCGCAGGTCCCCGAGGGGCAGCAGTGGGCAGCGGGCAGTGGACCACAAGGGACAGCTGGGTCCCACCACCTGAGGTCTTTGTAGGTACTGGGTGGGTGGAAGGCGGTGAGTGTGAGACCTTGGTGGGTTGGCAGCAGGGCAGCCAGTCCCATGAGGAGGCACAGTGGGTGAGAGACAGAGGCAGACAGGCACACCATGCAGAGTGAATATTACTTAGTAGGTTATGGAAGGAAAGGGAAGGGGGAGAGAGGGAGAGAGAGAGACGGGGTGGGGGAGAAGAGGTGGGAGAGGAGAAGAGCCACGGCAGCAGTCACCTCTTCCAAAGAGAGAGGGGGCAGAGAGCACAGACTGGAAGTAGAAGGAAGATCTGCTTGCCTTGGTGGAGGGAGGGAAGTGGGCGGGGCTTGTCTCTTAAAGGGACAGGACAGACCATTACATTTCCATCTTTTTATATAATAAAAGGACAGGAGGTTAGGTGCAAAAGGTTAAAGGGATTGGGATGGCAGATTCTCAAGACTGCTTATTTGTGGACATCATCTTGGCTGGGAACCTGAGAAAGCTGGGTGGTGGTCACATCCTGGGGTAGCTGGTCTCTTTGCTCCTGTCCGGTGTGTGTGGTATGGAAATGGTGGGATACCAGCAGAGAATTTACAGTGGGTGGCTGATAGTTTGAGGATTCCATAGCTGAAAACATGAAAACCTGCAAAAACAGCGATACCACAAGGCCTATAGGAGAACATTTCCTCCCTACAGGCGGGGTATTAATGAAGTCGACTGATCTGGGCAACTGGGAAGCCAGAGAGGCTAGAGGCCGCTTCAAGTTGTCTCTCACAGTAGGGATCACTTGCAAGCAGTCCAAAAGAAAAGAAAAGAAAAAAGAGAAAGAGAAAGAAAAAAATCCTGCACCACTGAACATGTGCAGTGCTAGTGCAGGACGACCGACTAGGTCAGTCTGGTCATGTCTTTAGCTATGGGAAGCAACCAGAGATGAATGTCAGTGAAGGGCTCAACCATAGCAATGAAGGCTGTGGTTGGGGGCTCCCCTCCATTTCTAGGAACACCATAGGATTTACAGGAGCTCAATGGTCAATTCCTTGGGTTTGGAGAAATGGTTTAGCTGACTGGAAAGGGAAAACTCACCACCGAAGCTGCCGGTATGCATAGAGGTTGGAGTTCAGGCAGATAGAATGTGGGATCATTGTAAAGAAACCTGGTTCCTGAGCCCAGGGTTCTACATGTCCTCAGCCGGCCCACCTGCGGGCGGGAGGGAACGTGGAGAGAGCCTGGCCAAGTCACGAGCACCAATGAATGGTAAAAATAAAACAGCACCAGTCCCTAAGGGGCGGCAGTGGACAGTGGGCCACTAGGGGCAGCAGGTCTCAGGCAGGGAGCTGCACAGCAGGTAAGAGACAGAGATGGATAGGCACGCCATGCAGAGTAAGGTTGGATATTTAGTTAGTGGGTTATGGAAGGGAAGGGGAAAGGGGAGAGGGAGGGAGAAGAGAGAAGAGGAGAGAGAGACAGAGAGAGAGAAAGAGAAACAGAGAGGAGGGGAAGAGGAGAGGAGAAGCTGCCTTTTTGGGAGAGAGACAGAAAAGAAAGAGAGCTCAGGCTGGAAGCAGAAGGAAGATCCACTTGCCTCAGCAGAATGAAGGGGAGTGGGGGGGGTTGTCTCTTAAAGGGACAGGACAGAATATTACATTCACTAAGTATAATAAAAACCTATGGGCTTGCCTGAATTCACCCAAATGTCTAGCTATCTGGCTGAGAATGTCCATTTCTATGGAATGTGGGGCTCTCAAAGGCTCTGACTGAAAGCATGTAAAGAAAGCAACCTAAACGTGAAAATTATAAGCTGAGGCTATCATAGGATTCGTGATTTGGGTTCTTTTCTAGTCTCTCTTTACAACACACAGACAGTAAACAGGCTCCACCCCAGGTCAGAGTGAGAGAAGCACCTCAGGCAGCAAACAGGAAGCTTTTCCTACCGATGCAGTGCATAAAAGAGCAAACCTGTTTACTGTGCTTTCTGGCAGGTTGACCGTAAGCACAACTGAGCACCCTTTGCTTTATCATCATCTTAAAACATGTGTGATCCTGGACACGGTCTGGATTATGGCTCTAACAAGATGAGAACCCTGACCTTGACCACCTGGATGTAAGGTTCTGAACTTCCCAATGACGCATTCACTAAGCACACATAATGCTTCAATTAGATAAACTGAGGCATCAGTTCCCAGTGTCTTCTTTCCACACTTCTATGTCGTATTTTCTTAGTGGCAAATGACTACTGTCCTGGGCAGCACAGACTGAGGACAGTTCTGCTGTCAATGAAAGTCTGTTGGGTTTTTATGTTTGTTGTTTGTTTGGCTTTTTTTGAGATGTAGTCCCATGATATGGCCTGTGGTGCAATATTATACAGGCCTTACATTGTATGGCGGCCAAACTTACAGGCCAGCCCATACCTGGCCACACAGAAGGTGGTCACATAGCCTTCCAGACAGGATGTCGCCATCCTAAAAGGATCAGGATATGCTAATATCGTTCTGCTCCTTTCCTTATGGAGATCTCCTGGGAAGAGGTATTAATTCGGCCTACATGACAGAGCTGGCATACGGAGCAGGAAGATAGGAAGAAAAAATGGGCATAGAAAGGTGTGTATGTGACCACAGTCATTCTCCCGGTTACCTCGGAAACAGAATGCTAATGAATTTTCCCCTCAGTTTACGTTTTTGGTATAAAAGCTGTTTGGAGAATAAACAC
>PVIU01027254.1:0-20758 GCA_004026605.1 Ondatra zibethicus | reverse complement strand
GGTGGTCCCAACTTTGATTCCCCCATCTCCAGAGCAGCTCCTTGCTGTTGGTCTGAGTCCTTCTGCCACAGTTCCAGTTGGCCTGCTGTCTGGGTCTCTATGTCTGGTCTCACATCTGAAATGAGGCGCTTCTCCAGAGAACTCTAGCCCCTTTGGTTTGAGTGACCATGGAAGGGGCTGTAAAGGTCTACACTGCTGAAGGATCATTCGTGGTGTCTAGGCTCGTAGCCTAGATGAAAGTGAGGGAATGTTTCAAAGAGAGAATGTGCCATGCATTGAGCCTAGTCTCCCCCAGTCCAATTCTGGACAAAGCATGCAGCCAACCAACAGGTCCTGTGTCTCCTCTCCTCTCAGAGGCACCCGAATCTCTGGTTCTAAACCACATTGCTCAAGTGTTTCACCTCACACCACACCTGCCACAGCGAGTGGGGACCCCTATGATAGACTTGAGGTCACTATCCTGTGTGATTATTACTGTCCAGGGATGGCTGTAGAGTGGGCATCCCACTACATTACAAAATCAATACACAGCAGAGTCTATTTGTCTCATTTTGTTATTTTAATCTTGGAAATGAATTTTCTAAAGTTTTTATTGAATTCATTGAGCTAAATATTTTTCTCTGCTCCCCTCCCTTCTTCCCCCCTCCCCTTCTAGCCTGTCCCATGATCCTTGGCGTAGGAGGGTCCTTCTGTATTTGGGTTGCTTTATTGGTTAATAAAGAAACTGCCTTGGCCTTTTGATAGGGCAGGACTTAGATAGACAGGGAAAAGAGAACAGAAAACTGGGAAGGGGACAGAGTTAGAGAGAGTCGCCTGCCATGAAGCCTGCCAGGTCAGACACGCTGAATCTTTCCCGGTAAGCCACAACTCGTGGTGAAACACAGATTATTAGAAATTAGAAACAAATATGTGAGAGTTAGCCAATAAGAGGCTAAAGTTAATGGGCCAGGCAGTATTTCAATGAATACAGTTTCTGTGTAATTATTTCGGGTATAAGCTAGCCAGGCACCGGGCGGTGGGAGCCGGATGGCCGCCGGGACCAAAAAACAAGCCCACGTGCCTCCTGCAACAATCCTCATGCTCCCAATTTACTCAGGAGATTGATCTTGACTTTTTTCACTTCCCATGTAGATTATTAGATCCATGTATGACTCTCCTAGGGTCCTCTTTGTTGTCTAAGTTCTCTGTGATTGTGAGTCTAAGCTGATTTTTCTTTGCTTTATGTCTAAAAGTTATTTATGAGTGAGTACATATTATATTTGTCTTTCTGGGTCAAGGTTACCTCACTCAATATGATATTTTCTAGATCTATCCTTTTACCCACAAATTTCAAAACATAATTTTCTCCTGTTGTATAGTACTCCATTGTGTAATTGAACAACATCTTCTTTATCCATTTGGTCAAGGGGTTGTTTCCAGCATCTGGCTATGACAAATAATGCTGCTATGAACATAGTTGAACACATGTCTTTGTGGTAAGATTGAGCATCATTTGGATATATACCCAATAGTGGTATTACTGGGTCTTGAGGAAGGTTGTTTCTTAATTTTTTGAGAAATTGCCATACTGATATCCAAAGGGGCTGTACCAGTTTGCACTCCCACCAGCAATGGAGAAGTGTTCCTTTTACACCACATCCTCTCCAGCATAAGTTGTCATCAGCGTTTTTGATCTTGGCCATTCTTACAGGTGTAAGATGGAATCTCAGAGCTGTTTTGATTTGCTTTTCTCTGATGAATTAATGCACGAAACAATCCCATGTCAGTTTGGAATTATTATTGATAAAGGGTTATTTATTTGAGGGGAAAATTACAGAACACTGTCCTAGACAACAGCCCTTTACACAACCAGGAAAGGAGTCTAGTTTCCGGAACCAGAGTCCGAAGCAAGAGAGCGAGAGGAGGGCTGCCACTGCTTTTTAAAGTGAAAGAAACCATGTCCAAGTGGGCTGGTATCTCAAAGGCTATTGGCTGAAGGAGCACAAGGAGCTCCCACAGCAATGACTAAGGATGCTGAACATTTTCTTAAGTGTCTTTCAACCATTTTAGATTCATCTGTTGAGAGTTCTATGTTTAGGTCTGTACCTCATTTTTTTTTATTGGATTATTTTCTTTTTTGATGGCCAATTTCTTGAGTTCTTTATATATTTTGGATATCATCCCTCTGTCTGATGTGGGGTTGATGAAGATCTTTTCCTGTTCTGTAGGCTGCCATTTTGTCTTGTTGACTGTGTCCTTTGCTTTACAGAAACTTTTCAGTTTCAGGAGGTTCCATTTGTTAATTGCTTCTCTCAGTGTCTGTGCTGGTGGGGTTCTATTTAGGAAGTGGTTCCCTGTGCCAATGCATTCAAGTGTACTTCCCACTTTCTCTTCTATGAGGTTCAGTGTGGTTGTTTTTATGTTGAGGTCTTTGATCCATTTGGAGTTGAGTTTTGTACATGGTGATAGATATGGATCTATTTTCATGGAAATAACTTTTAAAGTTAATTTTCATGTGTGACCATGAAAGCTATTCATTGACTACAAAGTCAAATTTACAGACTCAAGGGCTATGGGTGAAGCTGAGACTTGAACTATTCATCTGCTCTCTGCTTGGTCCATGCACAGCTGGCTCTCACTGAGCAATACGTCTTAGTCTACACATGTCTTAGTATTCCACAGCCGTGCATGTTATTCCTGGACCAGTGCACAATTTTCCATTGTTTATTGCATATTTTTCCTTGAATGTGAGCATTGTTTTCAATATTTTGCTAAGGTAAGCTGTGTTCCCGCCAACAGCCACTTTGCATCAACTGAATGGTTTGTGGGACACCACACTGGGGTCTTTAGCTCAAAGAACAACAAGTGTGTGTAAGATTTTTGCTGGTTGTTGCTAATGCCCTACACAGCCTTCGTAGAAGAACACTTAGAGTGGTTTCCATTACACCAAGTTGATCAAATAAGATTTATTTTTCCCATAATCTCTTTGTCTGTATGATTCAAAAGAAGAGTTGGCAAACCCAGAATTTGCACAAAATTGGAAGAAAAAACAGAACAGGACATTTGACTCACTGCAGGTTGCCATGGCCACCAGAGGCAGCACAACCATAGACCAGACAGTAGGTTCCAGCCCCAGCTTCTTCCAACTTCCTTCTTTTCTTCCACTGTTAAACCCACTGCCTCAGCCACACGTAGAGCTTATAGCTGCAATGAAATGGCACCTACACTGAGGCCCTGAATTCCCCTTGCAGCTGGATGACGTGGCTTCTCAGCCTGGTGACTGCTGACCCACCTCAGATCCACTAGTTCTGCCTTCTCTGCTCCTGCGAGGTGGGAGAGGGTTTATTCCTCCAGTGGACCTCTTCACCCACCTTGGGTCTGTCTCACCCCAGAAAAGAGAAGTGTGCTGCCAAAAACAACTCAGCTCTCAGCAGCAGGAGGCCGGGCTGGTTCATTTAAGCTTGGGAGTAAGACAACCTGTCAAACCATGAGCTCTGACACTGCAAGCTCAGCTGGCCTTAACCTCTCACTGCTTGTGTACCAGCCAGCACTTGCCCACTGCTGTGTAGACAATGGGAGCTGTGAGAATTCACCCACACAAAGCAGGAGTGGCTGCCTCGTCGTCTACACCAGATAGCTGTGGCAACAGCTCTTTCCATGATTAGCTTGGGGTAGGAAGTAGTTTGGTTGCTTTTTCTGTTCTTTGTTTGTTTGTTTTTCTTTTCTTTTTAGCTCAAATCAAACAAACTCATTTCTGAAGGTACAAACACAGTGTCTATAAACACTTTGGGCCATATTTTTAAGATGCTCAAGCAAAACCTTGTGATGTCTAAGACAAGCTAATACCTAATATTGTATGCAATGAAGCCCACAATAAAGCCCTTAACCACAGGCAAAGAACCACCAGCAACTAAAGTATATTAAGAGCTGGAGAGATAATCTTCCCCAAGGAAAAGAGCACCAATTGACTATCCAATATGAAATTGCCAGCCCTGAAAATATAAAAATATAAGTGTTATTATGTGGACTGAGCTGGTTTTAGTTTTTGTTTTTAGGAATAATGTATACACACACACACACACACACAACTGAAGAAATAGAAGCTGTAAATTTTAAAGCAAACAGAGAGGAGAAAGAAGAGAGATGTGACATAATCATATTAAAATTTTAAAAATACAACAGACAGAGATATGAGACAAAGAAAATCTGGAACCATTAATCCCACTGTTCCTCCCTCAGCTTCTTCCAGCTTTAGCTGCCATCTATCTGAGCTTCCACAAATATCTGCCCCTGCCAAATTAAAACCCACTCCTTGCCCTTTCAGTCCTCTGTTTGATGACAACCATTTACATTAGATAAGGTGTCTTAGTAGGTGGAAAGGGGAACTCTGGCAACCTTCGTTTCCTGTGGTTCTACACACAGTTATCTCACTGATCTCAACTACTTTCTCTGTGGGGTCACACCTGTGCTCCTGGATCTTGAGTGAGCCCCTCCCTGAATGGAGCTCTATCTATGGTTTGCTGCTGAGCAGAATCCCAACATGTCAGCTGTCACTTTAGAGATGCAGGGTGCAAAAGACAGTGACTCAGGCCTTGCTTGGGTTCTGCATTTGTCGAGGTCAGTGGCCAGTGGGATTCTGGCCTTTCCCCATGAAGTCTGATATTTGCTGTAGGCTTTCTGTACACACTAATTAGGGTTTACAGTTACAGTAAACAGAAATCGACTCCCATTACACTCACAACATCCCCACAGCAGCAGAGTAGTATCTGGTGGCAGAGAATCAATGCACAGCCTAAAAAAATGATTTAGAGTGGATCTGAGTCAGTAGAGGCCACAACTAAGCCCAGAGAACAAGGAACATTCCAGAACAGCCCAAGAGAAACACTAGAAGATGCTTCTGCCCCTGCAGTCAGAGATAGCCCCAGACCCAACTGTTATCTCATGTAGCCCACCAGCTCAAACTCAGGGAGAGAGGCTAGCACCAGGTTGATGAGGCTCAGGTCACTGGTTGACCAGAAGCCTGATAAGTCCTTGTTCTTGAGCTCTTCAGCATTTACAACTATGAAAAACACATGTCTGTTCTTTAGAAAAAGCCTAGCCCCAGGTATTCTGTTATAGCAACACAAGAGTACTAAGACACATCTCCTAGAAACCTTTGCCCCTAAATAAACCAGGTGACAGAGTTCAGATAACTATCATTGGAGAGAGGAGCAGGTGGTTTACCTGATCGGTTTGTCTTTCTGGCTTATGGGAACATACCATGAAGTTTCTTTTTCTTTTGCCATTTTCTTGATTTCTAGGTTCTCTTTCTGTGTTCTATTTTTTGTTCAATTATTGTGATGCTTCTTCTGCCTCTAAGAGTATTAACTCATATTTTCTGGGGTTTTTAATGTTTTATTTGTTATTGTTGTATGTGTTTGATGTATGAGAGTGCCAGGAAAGGTGTGTCACAGCACACATTTAGAAGTCAGAGGACATTTTTTTAAACACACTGTGTCTCAGTTAGAGGTCTTTTCCATCTGAATTTTTCTTTATTGTGTATCTGAAATTCTTTTCTGACCAGGACTGCATATTAAAATGCTAAGCACTTCTTAAATACTTAAACTGCAGCATTGCTAGAGAAATTCTGGCCTTGCCTGCTTGCTCTGCCCAGTCCAACTAGGTGGAAGAGGTATGTTCACTGCCTCTGAGCCATGCACACTGCCCCAGTTCCAATTATGCAGCAGGTCTATATTTAGCCATTAAGCAAGTTGTAGTACTCAGTTCACAAACCCCATTTAAATGCTCCATAGCCCAATCTCCAGAAAGAGTCAGAGTTTGCACTGTCATCATGGTCCAGAAAGCTGACATTTCAAAACTGCAGCTTTTTTTTCTGCTACTGCTGAATCAAGAAAACCTCTCTTAAAGGAGCTGTGGTGTTAAGCCTTGCTTAAGTGTTTTATTTCTTTCTTTTCTTTTTTTTTTTTTTTTTTTTTTTGGTGCCTAGAATTCCTTCCCAAACTCTCTCAGGTTTTAAGTGCAGTTTAGTTGGGCACTAATAAGGCTGCTAGTTAGTTCCCAGCTGCCCAGCAGCTCAGACCTGAAATAATTACATGGAAACTATATTATTTAAATCACTGCTTGGCCCATTAGTTTTAGCTTCTTATTGGCTAACTTTTACATATTAATTTAACCCATTTCTATTAATCTGTGTATCACCACGTAGCTATGGCTTACTAGCTAAAGTTCCATCCATCATCTGTCTCTGGCAGGGCTACATGGCTTCTCCCTGAATCCACCTTCCTTCTCCCAGTAGTCGGTTTAGTTTTCCCTGCCTAGTTATGTTCTGCCCTGCTATAGGTCCAAAGCAGTTTCTTTAATAATCAATGGTAATCACAGCATACAGAAGGGAATCCCACATCATTACTCACTTTCCCCCTTCCACTGTAGAGTCCCAGGAATCAAACTCGAGGGTCAGGCTTATGTACCAAGCACCCTTACCCACTGGGCCACTTTGCCAGCCCTAATTCTCAGTCTTAAACACAACCTCTGCTCCCACTCTCCAGATCCTTCCATCACTGTGATGAACACCATGACCAAAAGCAACCTGGGAAGGGTTCATTTCAGCCTACAACACTCAGGTCTCACTCCATCACTGGGGGACGTCAGGGCAGGGAACTGGGGACAGGAACTGAAGCAGAGGCCCCAGAGCAGTGTTGCTTACTGGCTTGCTCTTCATGGCGTGCTCAGTTTGCTTTCTTACATGACTCAGGACCACCTTCCAGGGTTGGCACTATCCATAGTGAGGGGAATCCTCCCATGTTAATCATTAATAAAAAAAAAAGACCCCAGGGATTTTCCCACAGGCAAATCTGATGGAGTTAATTCCAAAGGTCCCTCTTCCTAGATGACCCTAACTTGTGCCAGGTTGACAAAAACTCAGCAGCACAATTGACCCCTTGTCAACTCAACACACAAATACATCACTCTCAAGCCATAGCCTTTCTTTTTGATTTATCTCCAAGGTCTCTTGTGAATAATACAATATATAACATAATGTATAGAGTCGGTCAGTGGTACTGCATGCCTTTAATCCCAGAACTCAGAAGGCAGAATCAGGCAGATCTCTGAGTTCGAGGCCAGCCTGGTTTACAAGAGTTAGTTCCAGGACTGACTTCAAAGCTACAGAGAAATCTTGTCTTGAAAAACCAAAAAAAGAACAACAACAACAACAAACATAGTGTACAGAATTCATCCATTACTTCTTTCTGGACAAAAAAGTCATATGCTAATCTTGGCTACCTTTGTGTAGACACATGACTTAATTCTAACCAATAAAAGGATGCAGAAATGACTTGTTAAAATGTATCTCTTTCTCTTTCTTTAAAAAAAGCTTTTGTTTCTATATTGGGAGGGAGTTCCAGTGAATACTGAACTCACCTGTGTTTAATTTCCAATTTTTTAAAATACCCCAGGCCCCAAAAGGTAGGAGTAAGACAAAACTCATGGGCTAGAACAAAACAAGTCATGCTCACACCCTAGACCATAACATTCTGTAGGCAAACCACTCCCTGGGTGGAATCCAATGTTTTCTCCTTTAAGGAACTTGAACCTTAGTTGGATCCTTAGACTTCTCTTTGAGGTAGAAACATCTACTTCTCTATTCCTGAAATACAAGGCCTGGATATTAGCCACACCCGTTGACAATAATCTTGAGAAAGCAGAACTCTCTGCTCTAAATCCAAGTAGGATCTTCTTTTGAGGTAAAAACACAATAACTTTGAAGGAATAGAGGTAAGTTCCAACTCTCTGACCTTTGGTCAATGTGGAAATAGGCTCACATTTTTTGGGCCTCCATACCAGGTGAGATGGCTCTGAACCTTAGAGCACCCAAACCTGTGTCTCTGAATCCCCATGTGACTCCTTGGAGGAACCTAGCTTGCAAGTCATGGCAGTGCTCCCAGGAGCACATGAAAGAGATGTTTTTTGAATGCCAAGCTGTCAAGCATCCCCTCGATGCTGAGAACAATTGCTCTCCTTTTTATTTGGCAATGAAATCCTCAATGGATTGTACTGTGTGTCTCAGAATGTGGCCTTCTGCCAGAGGAAGACCCAGGCCTTCTTTCTTAATTTGTTGGAGGGTTAAAAAAATAAGCTCTCACCCCACAAGTGAATCCATGGGATGGAAGTATGTTCTGTGTGCTTATGGTTCCTGTGGAAACTCTCTCTCTCTCTCTCATTGTATCTCTCCCCTCTCCTTTCTCTCCCCTATTTGTCTGGTTTTTTTTTCAGTGAACTTCTTGTTTTTTTTCTTTTTCTTTCTTTTTTTTACTTGATTTTATTGAGATCAACATTTTTCTCTGTTCTCCTCCCTGACTCTTCCCTCCCCTTCAAACCTCTCCCATGTCCCCATGCTCCCAATTTACTCAGGAGAGCTTATCTTTTTCTACTTCCCATGTAAATTAGATCCATGTATGTTTCTCTTAGGGTCCTCATTGTTGTCTAGGTTCTCTGGGATTGTGAATTGTAGGCTGGTTTTCTTAGCCTTGTGTTTAAAAACCACTTCTGAGTAAACACATATGATAATTGTCTTTCTGGGTCTGGGTTACCTCACTCAATATGATGTTTTCTAGATCCATCCATTTGCCTGCAAATTTCAAGATGTTGTTATTTTTTCCTGCTGTGCAGTACTCCATTGCGAAAATGTATCACATTTTCCTTATCCATTCTTTGGTTGAGGGGCATTTAGGTTGTTTCCAGATTCTGGCTATGACAAACAAAGCTGCTATGAACATAGTTGAGCACATGTCCTTGTGGCACAATTGAGCATCCTTTGGATATATACCCAAAAATAGTATTGCTGGGTCTTGAGGAGGTTTTTTCCTAATTTTCTGAGAAATCACCACACTGACATCCAAAGGGGCTGTACCAGTTTGCATTCCCACCAGCAACGCAGAATGTTCCCTTTACCCCTCAGCCTCTCCAGCATAAGTTGTCATTAGTGTTTTTGATCTTGGCCATTCTTACAGGTGTAAGATGGAATCTCAGAGTTGTTTTGATTTGCATTTCTCTGATGGCTAAGGATGTTGAACATTTCATTAAGTGTCTGTCAGCCATTTTAAATTCCTCTGTTGAGAGTTCTCTGTTTAGGTATGTACCTCATTTTTTTTAATTGGATTATTTGTTCTTTTGATAACCATTTTCTTGAGTTCTTTGTATATTTTGGATATGAGCCCTCTGTCTGATGTGGGGTTGGTGAAGATTTTTTTCCCATTCTGTAGGTTGCCATTTTGTCTTGTTGACTGTATTAAGCATGTAGAAAAAGTAATAAAGAAAAATAAGCAACATAAAGAAGCAATATACACAAGGAGTCTGGATTATGTATATTATTGTGTTATTTTTGAATTTTTTGACTGTGAAGGAGCTAAGTACCAAGAGACATTTCATTCTATGGACTGCTTAGTTAAACAAACATAAAGGTATTTTGACTTCAGAATTTGGGTCTAAGAATAAGTTGCTTTAGAAAAGAGGTTTTTCTTTTGTTTCCACAGAAGATGAGAACTTGTGGATTTCTTTAAGACTAATGTGGTTTGATGAACCAAGACCCCCCTGAAAGGTCACCATGAATACCCCCTAAAATTACTTCACCCAATTAAAATCAGGAAGCAGCTTGGATAGAACTATGGCCAAATTCCCAAATACTATTTATAAATATTTGTTTACATTTAAAGGGGGACATGCCATAGATATTTGCATCAGTATGGATCTTGGTGTATTGATACAAATTTTAGGTCAATTTTGTTATATATATATATACACACATATATATTCCTGCTCTTGATTAAGGTATTGTGTTAGTGCAGATCATTTAAGCATGTAATGTGTAATTAATAAATATGTGTTAATAGATAATCATCTATAATAGTCAAGCTTGTAGTCATGTTAGTTAGATTTTCTAGATGTACAGAGATGTATTTCAGATGGATAGGTATTCTTCAAATCTTTCAGAAACCTTCAGAATATGGCATTTAAAATATTTAAGAACTTAGGACTTTTCATCACAGTGAGACACATCTGCTCCTGGCAGCACCAATTGCTTCAAGAGGAGAATGGGCATTGAAGAGGCTACTTAAGGAGTTTGCTAGCCATTTGGGCAAGAAACTGTTCTTGCCTGGAGTGCTTGATGCTATGCTGTATGAACTGGACATGCAGAACCCACAGAGAAATGACTGCTGAATTTGCCTTAAAGTTGAGACCATTCTTTTGGGTTCTTGCTTAATGAAAGGGTCTGCTAGACATTCTGCAAGACACAGAGGAAAGTGACTGACAAATTGCCAATATAGGTGAAACTGTCTTTGATATTTCCTGCTTCATGGAAAAGTCTGCTGGATACTATGGGACTGTAGGCTGAAGATCGATGCTCCAATGGTACAGAAGAACTTTGGGTGACTGTCCAGTTAGTGAGATGTCTCTATTAATTGTATAGTTTTAGAAGTTGCTTACAATGCACTTTCTGTTAACTTAGGTAATATTATATCCTTCTGGAGTCTTTGATGGAGTTGAAGAACAGTTATAGTTTTCCTTAGTTATGATAAAAGATAAAGTAGATATAAATAATGTAACTGTAATTCTTGCTTGATACCTGTTTTATTATATGTAATTTTACTATGTTAAAGTTAAAACCTTCCTTTTATTTAAACAGAAAAGGGGAGGTGATGTGGGTTTCCCCTTTGTATTGTGTGAATATCATTGGTTAATAAAGAAGCTGTTTTGGGCCTGTGATAGGGAAGAGCAGAGCTAGGCAGGGAAAACTAAACTGAATGCTGGGAAAAAGAAGGCAGAGCAGAGAGAAGCCATATAGCCCTGCTGGTGACAGATGCTGGAACTTTACCCAGTAAGCCATAGCCTCGTGGTGATACACAGATTAATAGAGATGGATTAATTTAAGATATGAGTTAGCCAGAAATATGCTAAAGCTATTGGCTAAACAGTATTGTAAATAATATGGTTTCTGTGTGATTATTTCAGGGCTGAGTAGCTGGGAACAAACAAGCAGCCTCCTACAGCAAATATTGATGGTGCCTGTCCCATTCCCACTCACCACAGTCGCACTCTACTCTCAAAGCCTCCTTAGCAGTCATTTTATTTAATGGAGGATAAATTTCTGCCAGGTGTGGCACATCTGTAATCCTAGTACTCAGGAGGGTCAGTCAGGGGGATTGTGAGTTCAAAGCCAGAGTGGAAGGAGGGAAAGAAGGAAGGGAGGGAGAGAGGAAGGGGGAAGGAGTAAGGAAGGAAAGAAACCAAGGAGAGGAGGAAGGAGGGAGGGAAGAGGCTCTGGGAGGGCACAAAATGAATGGTAAGTAAGTTTGTTGTGTTGATATACATCAATCACTGGTCCTGACACTGGTGGGAAACTGATCTAGCCCCACCAGGCCTCCTTTAAGGTATGTGCCTTTAGCTGTAACGTGAATTCCAGGTAGAAGGTAATAGGGGTGAACTTCTGTTTGCTTGACAAGCCTAACCCTAACTCAGTCTCTGAGTCCAGTGCTTATCCATTTAGTCAGTGGCATCTGTGTCTACAGAAAGTACCTGGGCCGGCAAAATGGCTTAGCCATTAAAGACATTGGTCATCCAACCTGGAAACCTGGGTTTGATTCCCAGAACCCTATTGATGGAAAGGAAACAAGTTCCTCCAGGTTGACTTCCAATGGAAAGGAAATCATTATATCATGGTGTGTGTGTGTGTGTGTGTGTGTGTGTGTGTGTGTGTGTAGGAGTGTGTGTTTCCATGTGTGAATTCTAGCACACACGTGTCATAGTACACCTGTGGAGGTCAAAGGCAACCTCTGGTATCAATTCTTGCCTTCCTCCTTATTTGAGGCATTTACCACTTTGTACACCAGGCCCCTGTCCTGCAAGTTTTCAGGAAGTCTCTACCTTCCATCTCACAGTAGGGAGGCTGGGATAACATGCTTCTGTTCTCAGCTTTACGTGGGTTCTGGGGATCCAAAATCAGGTCTTCTTGCTCATGTAGCAAGCACTGTGTTCACTGAGCCACGTCCCTTGCACCTCCTTTGGCTTCTTAATAATCCAATGCAGACCGCTGTGTCTGTCAGAAAGCAGAGGAATGCAGGGATGAAATGCCTTGGGAGGTGAAGAAGGAGCAGGTTGGATTCTGCCTTCCCGTGTGGTAGGAGTAGTTACCGGAGGGAGGGTGTTGTCACTCCACCAGGATGGTCAGGATATAATGGGAGGAGGAGAGCAAGCTGGAGACAGATAACATAGGGGAAGGCTGTTCTTTGGAAGGGTTTTTGCACTAAGAGAAAAAGAGAATGGAGGCAAAACTGGAGAGGGGGTGGCCTGGAGAGGGGGTGGTCTGTGTAGAGAGAGTGAGCATTCTGTGTGCTGAGGGAGTGTTCTAGAAGGGAGGGGGTACCAAAGCTGCAGATGGGAGAAAACAGTGTAAGCTTAGCTGGAGAGGCAACAAGGTAGGCATGCAGGTGAGACAGGACCAGCCTTCAAGGTGACCATGGACGTCTCCACATTGTCATGGAGAGGCAAGGTTGCTGGTGGTGATGAGAATGAGTAGAGCCATTGGAAGCTGCCAATCTCCAGGTGTCTGTGCATTTGTGTGCACAGTCCTGTGGCCTTCCCTGCCCCTTCCAACTTGGTTTCTGAGGCTGCAGAGGAGATAAGTAGTATGGAGCACGGGTGCAGAGATTTCCAGGGCTGCACATGAGATTGGTGACAGACATGCTAAGGTCAAAGAGAGATGCTTCTGGTTCATCCACTTTATTTCCATTTAAGTGACACATGAGAGATCGAGGATCCAAGATGCACTGCAAAAGCAAATAATGATCAAAGATGCTGAAGGCACAGCCAGTCAACTCATAAGGTTAATTCCTTAGGCTTAAACAAAAGAAAAGTCCTCCAGAGAGAAAAGAATTCCAAAGGATGATTGCCTACTGTCTGGATTCATAATTACCAAGAACACCACACTGCTCACCCAAGGCTCACTGCCCCGAAAGCCTTTCAAACTGTAGAGGTCTGTGGCTTTGCTCCAAAATATGAGTTAAACAAGAAGTCCTCTTATATTTCAAACATAAGCAAGACTCTTCAGCAATATTTTTCTAAGCATAAAAAAATCAAAGCCAAATTTTAAAAAAAAATTCAGACACAAACATCAATGAAAAAAAAAAAAGATAGTCAAATTTAGACCATACAGATATGGCTAACTTCAGAGGATCTGTAAGTTAGAACCACCCACATGCATTATGTTGCTTATAATTTAACTTTTATTAAAGATAAATATCATTATAACAAATCATAAATAGATACATCTGCTCCCAAACACACAGTGTCAGCCTGTAGAATGTCCTCAAAGTACAGGCAAATGACAATTTCAAACACCATTCAATGACACAGACATTTAATTTTTTTTATCCTTTAGGAAATCAGATTTGACCACAAATCTTTGTCTTCAGTTTCAGATGAGTGACTCCTAGTTGTGGAGGGTATTTCTTGTCTTATGTGACCGGGTGAAATGAGTCTGCTCTCCCTCTGATATTTCCCAAAGCAGAACGTAAGAAGGGTTTCACAACTCTCTGGACTCACCTCTGTTCGGGACAGAGGGGTAGCACGGGCGATGACATCCAGGGGCATGGTGGTGTGAGAAGGGTCTGAGACTCTGTGTGGGTAATGCCCTGAGCATCTGTTTTAGCTTCATTTCTGTTACTGTGATAGATACCCTGACTAAAGCAGCTCTGGGAAGAAGGGTTTCACTGGCTCACAACTCCAGGTTGCATTCTGTTATTGCAGGGAAGTCAAGGCAGGAACTTAAAGCAGTAGGGGCACATCCATGGTCCCAAAAGAGACAGGAAAAACACATGGATCCTTGCTTGCCCTCAGCTGTCTTCCTCCTCTCATACTGCTCAGGACACCCTGCCTAGGGAACAGTGTCAGCCACGTTGGGCTGAGTCTTCCTACATCAATGGATACTAAAGAGATATTTCTCATTAAAACTCTCTGCAGCATGATTGTAGGTTGTGTCAAGTTAACAGTCGTAACCTCCCAGCACAGCATTTGAACTGCAGGCATCAGGAGCTGATCCTCATGACCCCTGCATGGAGGTAGTAGAATGCATGATGCAAAACAATCACCAGGGGCTGGGAAGAGCTTGTGTGCAGTCACGGGCTCCATCCAAGGCACCAAGACCACAAAATAATACAAACCAAAAAAAAAAGACATTTGGCCACAGAATCCATTTTTCTACTTATATTTAATGACTATGCCTGGTTATTAGAGAATGCTGCTTGGGCAGTTTCAATCTTCACCTCCAGGAACAATCTAAGGCCAACTGTGAGGATCTGTCTTTTCCTGAGAGTTAGGCTAAAAGGCAGGAGACACATGAGGCAGGCCCCCAACGAATTTTCCCATATTCTCAGCCAAATGAAAGCACCATACAAACCTTAGAGGTGTGATTGAGAGTTTACTTCTAGTTCATCTGTGCCAGGGTTCACACATAGGGTTTACGTAATGGAAAGCCACAGAGAAATAAAAATAAGAAAAGAGCCTGGGAAGTCAGTGTTTGCAGAAGCCTTTGCAAAGATTATTTTTGTTTGCATTTCATTTATTATGTGTGTACATACATATCTGTGCAGACCCACCATGGGCTTGTGAAACTCAATTGTCTCCTTTCACCATGTGGGTCTCAAGGACTGAATTGCATTTGCTAGAGTAATTTGGCAGCAAACACCTTAACCCACTAATCCATCTTACCCAGGCCAGAAGGGACTCCCAGGCTAGAAGCCTCACAAGACACAGCAGCTTGGCTGGTATCAGACACCTCCTTTGGGAAGTCCCCTCAGGACCTGTGCATAATTACAAGTCTCTCCTCCCCCACTATACCAAGCCAAAATCCTAGCCAGAGAGAGGAGTTAGCATCCCATCTGCCAGGAGACCCAGGCTAGAGAAGACTAAGATGCCAGTCCTAATGTGATGAATACAGGAAATTACTTCTTAATTTTAAAAACGTGGTACAAGAAAGCAAATGTTTCCAAATGGAGGGATGGAGAAGATCTAAGCAACATCTCATCTATTTTTTAAATGATGCCCAGCAGCTGCCATATTAAATTCGGCTTGTGAATTATTCAGTCTGCCATGAGGCTGCAGACTCAGTGGGGAAACCAGAGGATGTCTGAAGCCTGGCTTTGTTCTTTCAAAACAGCATCCTGAGGCCAGCGATGGGCACTCTAGTGCGACCACTGGTGCAGCTGTGATGGTAAAAGCTATGCTCCCTCAGCAGGGTGGTGGGTGTGTTTCACTTCTGCCTGGAGGCTGGAGGTCAAGAAAACCTCTGAGTGTGCAACTGTGAGCCACTCCTTCAGTTCATGTATATACCATAGCATACCTGGCCTCGTGACAAGCCTGGAGCTGATTGTGCAAAAGAGAGAGATCAAGGCAACCTCACACTCTAAAGAGAAGATCGGAGACACTTGCTATGTCTCATCCCACGTAATAAACTAGCCTGCTGCCTGCATGCAGACACCTGCATCTGCCGTGTGTGCATGTGTGAAATGCACACGACCTCATGATAAAGCTAGTCTAAATGGGAGGTTTGTGAGAATTCCACGGAGGGCCCAGGACTAAGTCAGAATCAGAGAGAACCATGAAGAAGAAGACCAACCCTCTAGCCAACACCCAGGACAGAGGTGGCAGTGTGCAGGCAAAAGGAGATGCTGGTGGCTCCTTGGGTAGCACCAGCCCCAGGCTTCTGAGAGAAGTAAGCATGTAGGAAGGTATGTTAGTGGTGTGTGAATGGAGAGGGCTGAGGGCTGGGCATCCACCACATCTCAGCCCCTGGGTGAGTCACTGAATCATCTCAGTTGCCTCCACTGACAACCAGTTTGGCCTGAAGAATGAAGTGCAGTTACCATAAAAAAAATGCCTGCATCTTCAATGCAAGAGCAAGTCTGGGCACAGGTGAACACAGCTGCTTATGCTCCATACGCTGTGCATAGACCAAGAGAACCTGTGCCCGACCAGCTTCTCAGCACTGAGCTCACTCAGGTCTGCTGTCTGGAGACCCTCACCTTGACCTTGCTCGTGATGTGTGAATGCAGTGAGCAAACATGGCTAATGAAGGAATGAATAAAGGGAAGGTCTGACGCAGAGCAGCTGGTGCCAGGTCCTGATGCCAGCTCTTCCACCCTCTAGACAGCAAAGCCACTGTTACAAGCCTTGGCTTCCCTCTCTGTCAGGAGAAGATCTGTTTTGGTTTTGATGGTGTATGTAGTCCCTAGTACACACCCAGGAACAATCACCCTTTCTCTTTCCCTGGCTCAGATTTTCACATATAATGAACTAAGGGTATAGAACTTGGTGCTGTATGATTTTGAAAAATGTCACAGACAGAAGAATTCCACCTCCCCCACCAAGAGTTATGGGAGAGACTCAGAGGAGGGACAGGAACAAGTGTGGAAATGAGGGCCTAAAGGTAACCTAACAGTGTTCTGATTTAAGTAAGATTTCCTGAGTTCAGATGAGAGCATATTGCAACATTTACAGTCACACAGTCACATGAAGCTTTTGCTCCAAGCACACAGTAAAAACTAGTAAAATAAAAAGCAGGGGGAAACAATAATTCCCATGATACAGAGCAAGATTACATGTCTGGTGACAGTGGCTGAATTACCATGAGCCCCTGTTTTTACCCAGTTATTAAAACCTTCAGGGTTAAATTCCAAACCAAAACACTCAGCAGATCTCTGATCATGTAATAATCCAGTATGAAGAGCTGGAGTCAGAAGATCACAGATGCAGGGTGAACCCTTCTACTGGGTCTATCTCCATGCTCTGCATCCCAGGAGCTTGGACCAGTTCAGGTTCCAGCAAAGTTCCTAGACACCAATACAGGCCATGCCTGTGCCTGGCTGCCCTTGAGTTTGAGATCTGAAGTGTTCCAGGGCTGCAACTGGTCACCATCAATCCATCAAGACATCCACAGCAGAGACAAGGTGTCCTAAAAGGCTCAGAGAAGATGTCACCTCGCTAGGATTTCAGCAGTGTGATCAGCCTATACAGAAAGACTCAGTTATGGTTTCTCAGGCTGATTTATATGGTCATATAATCCAGTTTCCTTCTAGCATGGAGGTGAGCTAGTGTCTGCAGGCATGCATGTCTCATATTGAAGATGTGTTGAGTACCCAGTGACTAACAGACTTAGTATCTAGCTACATCATTCAAGTGAGGGGAGAGGGCTGAGAAAGCTGGTTCATCTCAGACTCAGCATTTCCAAAGCAGGATAGGGAAGAGAGGGGCAGGGAACCCTGGAAAGGCCCTGAAGGATGCCAGTTAGCTTTAAGACACCCCCACCCTAAGATTCTTCCACCACTGACCTTTCCCAAAGAATGAGACACTCAGTTGGGGACCACCAGGTGAATTATGATAGCACTTGATTCTCATTCCTGTTCTGTCTGCAGACTGGGAGTCTTTGGACAAGTAAGTGGCTGTGGCTGCTGGCTCCTGACCTGTAAAATTGGAATGATCACATCCATGGCTTCCTATGTATACTGAGCCCTGAAATGAGCAGATGAAGGCATGTCTCAAACATCGAGAACATAGTGCAAAAGCCTGATAGATGAGATCTGTTATTGCTCTGGGTGCCAAGCGGGAACACGTCCTGACCTGTGTGTGTGCATCCACTCTAGTATATGCGGGGCATTGAGAGCTGCACTCTCTGCCTTCCTCCTCCTTCTCTCTCTACCTCTGACAGTTCCCAGCAAGGCCATCCCAGATCTTCCCAAAGTATCACCAAAGGTTATTGGAAGTTTGTGCCACAGGCTCCCCTCAGACAGCAGAGCAATCCTGTTCCTGAGAGTTCTCCAGTGCCTTCCAGTAAGTGAGTAAGTCCTGGGGTGTCATGAAGTGGCAGGTCACAATTTTCTGAAAGCGGCACACGGAGAAGCGTAAGCCACCTGGGAAAAAGGTCTGTTTGGTGTGGAGTTCTTCAGGCCGGATCTTCAGCTTGGCCAGGCAGAGCCCGACAAACACATCCTCCAGCTTGAGGAATGGAACACTCTCCGAGACATTGTACACTTTGCTGGCCACATCACTAGAAAAGACATAACCTGTACCAGAGCAAAATGGTGGGTACTTGTCCCAGGGATATTCAAATTTACTCACAAACCACTTGTTGAACTTCTGCCTGATGGGAAGATCATTGGACTTTATGTAGCCTGTGAAGAACCTGGCTGTTTTGTTTTTCTTCAGCAGCAGGTCAGTCAGATAGCCAACATTCACAAACACGTCTGAGTCTGTTTTCATCACAAAAGCTGCCTGAGGACAAAAGTGGTGGACCCATTCCATGCCCATCATGGTCTTCAGGGTCAAGTTGAAATAGACATCCTTGAAATCCTTCTGGATGATGTCACGGTGCTGCTTGCCCTCCTGGGCTGTGGCGTTCATCTCATCGGTGCTGTCTGAGGCCCCCAGGAGGAAGAGGGTCTTCACATTCCTCCCCTGAATCTCTGCCTCTCTACCCCATGTCTTGCGGATGGCCATGCGAGCTGCCAGCTGCTTGTGGGACGAAGTCACCAGCAGCAGAAGGAAAGGTGGCTTCTGTTTGCAGTCTATATCCGGAAGCTGGAGGAACTTCCCGTGACCTTTCTTGAGAACAAATGGCGGTTCCTTGAAAGGCTCCATGCTGAAGTACAAGCAAAGAATGCCCATCATCAGAATGAAAGCATAAACCAGCCTCATCTTCATGAAGGCCATCTGAAAGAATAAAGACATACTGCCAGGTCTCCCGAGAGAGGGTAGAGTAACAGATACGCAAACACATGGAGATTAGATGGCATTGTTCTGGTGTCCCAAACCTAGCCCCAGGGCTAGAATTTATACTTTATAAGAATCTAACAGAGAAATATTTGATAGTTCCCAACACAGGGCTAGAGAGACAGCTCAGTGGTTAGGAGCACTTCCTGCCAGTAACCACCTGTATCTACTGTTCTAGTGGATCTGACATCCTCTCTGGCCTCTGTGGGCACTGCACACATGTGGTGCACAGACAAACATGCACGAAATTCCCATATATGTAAACTAAAATATTTTAAGTTTTACCCAAAAAGTACCAAACAAAGGAAAAAATAGGTGTTCAAGGAAATGGAACTGTGAATCTGTGTAAACAATACACATTATATATGCATACTGCATTATACCAAACCCCACATATATACAATTTAAAAATGAACTTTTAAAAAATATGAGTTGATGTGCCAGGTAGATGAGATAGATGAAGAGATCCACAGTTTAGAAAACTCTAGAGAAGCTGGAAAGATGGTTCAGAGGTTAGGAATGGTGGCTGCTCTTCCAGAGATCCTGATTTCAATTCCCAGAAACCACATGGAGGCTCACAGCCATCTATAATGAGATCTGATGCCCTTCTCTGCCAGTCAGGCACACATGCAGAGCACCCATATATAAAATATCAAAAAGAAAAAGAAAGAAAGAAAGTCTGGAATTTTTCATAACACAGAAATAGAGGCCATGCCACAACAGTGAAGCATACAGGGCAGCCGGCCAGGCAGTCACCCAGTGCCACACTGACAGCCTTGTGATTCTAGATGCTGGTCCCAGCTCTGGGACCTGCCAGCCCATCACTGATGAGGTATTCAGACTACTTGTCCTTCAGTAGATGGGACCAGATCTCCCAACAGATCCTCAGCTCTGCCCTCTGGTAACTCCATGACAAAGAATGTCACAATGCAGCTTGACAGCCTGTATGTAACATGAGTGCCTGCTTATCAGGGGTTTCTGTCCTGCCCGGTCCCCCAGCCGTTTAGTCCCAGAGAAAAATCACACAGAGATCTCCATAAGATATAAAACTGATTGGACCATTAGCTCAGGCTAAGTATTAGTTCTTATAAGTTATATTAACCCATTATTCTTATCTATGTTAGCCACATGGCTCAGTACCTTTCTCAGCAGGGCAGGTCACATCCTGCTTCTTAGGTGGTCTAGGCAGGAGTGCCAAGAGAGCTTCCTGCTTCCCAGAATTCCCCTATTCTCCTTGCTCCGCCTCTACTTCCTGTCTGGTTGTCCCACCTATACATCCTGGCTAATGGCCAATCAGCGTTTATTTAAATCACGATTGACAGAATATGGACAATTCTCCTGCATCACGTGTAGGTCTGAGAGCTGTGCATTCTGGGTGCAAGCACAGGACTGGCCACAGACTTCTCTGCTCTAATTAAGCATGCTCAAAAATCAACTCTTATCACTTTGAGGTCCTGACAACTCATGTGTTTGAACTCTTGGAAAAGGTTGAAAACCTTTTATGAGATGGGGATGAGCTACAAGTGACTCCTGGGGATGAGTGTTGAGTTTATGGCACTGTCCACTCCATGTCCTCTCTCTGCCTCCTGATTCACAAGGTATGAGCAATAACCTCACAGCTACAAACTGCTCCCAGTGGTGTGTGTGTATTGCTGCTGCAAAGGAGAATCACCTCCAGTCAGGATCCAAAGTAAACATCCCACCCGCAAGTCATTTCTCTTTAGGTATTTGGTCATAGCAAAGAGAAAAGTAATGAACACAAAAGCACCTCTGGTTTTCTTATTTGCACAAGTACCTTGAAACCCTAGAAACCTGGAATTGGTAACTTTGAGATCTCCTGGGTTAGTGTTGTAACACTGAGAAAGAAAGACACTCACTTTTGCTGAGCAAGAACTTAGCTCCCTAAAGAGGGCTAAGCCACAGGGCATAAGTCACGATGAAATGAATTCCTTGTGTGGAGCAG